>JAPKID020001029.1:0-15768 GCA_026931265.2 Tropidonophis doriae | reverse complement strand
GTGTGTGTGGGGGGGGGCTTGATGTCCTGCACCCCTCAGCTAGCGACAGTGGAGCTCAGGAAGACCACACGCAGCCCTCCCAAGCTCCACTTTTGCTGGTAGAAGCTCGTTCTTCACTGTTTCTAGGGCAGCTCCATGGGCCAGATCTAAGCACCTCGCAGGTCGGATCCAGCCCCTGGGCCTTGAGTTTGACACCCCTGCTTGTAAGATGTCCCAGAGAACGTTAAGTCTCAATTTCTAAAACAACATTCAAAGGATACTATTGAGCAGATTGTTTATTTAAACTGGGATAAAAGATTAACAATTCAACTATATATGTGAAAATTTAGATTCTCCAAACCATCTTGCACCTATACTAACTCCAATGTAACTAAGAAAAAATAGCATCTAGTAATTAATGAACCAGACATGTTAGATATGTTCTCTTCTATCACAGGGTTGACATTTCTGTTCCAACTGGCATTGCTGCCTTCCCAAATGAACTTCATTGCCCACGCTCCTGGGCAAAGAAGCAATTTAAGAACATTGTCACCTATACCTACATGCCCCGGGGAGGACATTTTGCGGCCTTTGAGGAACCAGAGCTCCTGGCTGAAGACATCAGACAATTTGTGAAGAAGGTGGAACGTCTGAATTAAAATACGTAGCAACATATTTTCAGAAAATGCTTTATCAATCAAACATTGCAAGTTTCTGTCCAGCTTGAATCACTTATAGAAAAATATTGTTACTGTTCAAGTATTAAGAGATTTTCTTCTTGTGCGAAGCCGACTGTTACAGTCATATAAAATAAAAAAACACAATACTGACATTAAAAAAAGGTTTCTACAAAATAGCAGTTCTTGTTCAGATTTACTTCATTATACAAAACAAAATAGGACACTTTTTTAAAGTTCATTGAAGCACCACTTGAACAATCAGATATTAAACACATTACTTTATACATTTTTCCAAATTGATTAGTACCTGGAAAAATGTTGAATTTTACTTTTTAGATATGGTTACTTTTTCTCCAATCAAGGAAGTATTCAAACATACAATAGTTATATATCTTCAGATTGGTTCACTTACAGTATAGTACACAATGCCATAAAGGAAGACAACCCTTTATAGTGTAGATATAATAAAACACCTTAAAGCAATGGGCTTGTTATTTAAAGTCCACAGCCTCAGAGTGCTTGGCCATTGCTACATCTGCCCAGATTTAACTCTAGTGTGAACATATTTAAGACTGCCACCAAAGTCCCTTATATCTGTGTCTCAGAATAACTAGTTAAGAAACATATTCATTTTCAGAGTTACGATATTGTCCCATCTATCTTCTTTCATCAGGCTTCTTTCAGAATGAGATTAGATATTATCCTATGCTTGTCCAATATTAATCTGTCTTCATAGAATCTCAGCACGTGCAATAGCTAATGGGGAATAAGATTTTTTTTCCACCTTTCTCATTACTTCTGACAGTGTTGACAAACTGAACTGAACAGGAAATATAAATCAAATGTTACATTCTTAAAATGAATTTATAAGAACAATTGAACACAACTTCTAATTCCATAATGGATAATTTTAAAATGTAAGCTCTACTAATAAAAATCAGAGGTAGGTTCCAAAAGTGAATATTAAAATTGAAAACTGGAGACCATTCACACATTTTTAGATAATAATGTATGTAATTGTAATCACACCTAACACACTCTGAATAGCTGCTTGAGATAGAAATAAACCTAAAAATGTCACAATACATCCACTGTAGAAAATATCAACTTTAAATAGCTATTATTCTTCCAAATGGGAGGGAAACTATGCTGCCCTGAACTACAATTGATCTTTAGACAATGTTCACTATTGAAAAAAGCAGCAATTTATATAACTTTCACCATATTTCTGGGAAAAATACTGGAATACATCACATTTGCATAGGTGCACATATCCCACTGGGAATTCAGTATTGAATCAGGCATATACTGGCACAGATATTTTCAAGTATCCTTTTATAGTAAAATCTGCATCACAGAATTCAGGCTAATGGGTTGCATAAAGCTTTGACAATATATTGAATCAATTCTCCAGAGATACTTTCTGTTATCATAGACACATGTACTATTTCAGCTCTGTATTGCAGAGTTTAACACTACTTCTGAAAGGAAAATAACTTTTAAACGGGGAAATTGTTCTTTGCAATGGAACAAACACAAGATTAACATAGCTAGTTAAAACCTTTTCTTTAAAATATTTATCAAGAAAAATAATTAAAGCCTTTGATTATTACTGGAGCCTGGAACCATATATAATCATCCCAGGCACAGTTTATTTCTTGGCAGGTGGAAAGGGCTGTACTATTTTCATGACTGCACGATAAGTTAACAGTCAATTTCCTTCCTCGAGTTGGCACTTTGTAGTTTAGTTTAGGTCTGAACCAGTCAATACCACAGTTGCGATGCCCTTGAGCCATAACAATGACACTCATGGTTGGAACAGCCTGCAGCTCACTGAACACATCTGCCATGAAAAGAGAACGGAATAGCTTGCGAACACAGGCTGAGGTTGACAAACTCTCTTCGGTGCCACTCATGGATATATCTTCTAAGTTGATTTCATAAAGCTCTTTGGGGCTGACAGCTGTACCTCCAAGCAAAATAAGAACTCGTGGGACCAGTGTTAAACTGAACATAATTTCCAAGTGCTGGAAAACACCTTCAAGATCATTCAGCACTTGCTGGCACTTTTTGTTGTCCTGATCTTTCAGATAGACCTTTCTGCCCATGTCTTTTTCCTATGAAATTATGAGATTTAAGAGATGCATAAATTAGCATAAAAGGAATAAGGAAACACCTTATTTCAAAACAAAGTATTTACATATTATTTAGAAACCCTTCCCGTCTTATAAGAAACGATATCTATTGCTATGATAAATGGAATAACGGTATTTACTGCTAGGATAAATGGATACATGCATATTTATTCAGTAGTCATCCTGCTCTTATTTAAATCAACACAAGACTACTGGCTGAGGTCCTCCAGCTGTACAAGATTGATATCATCAGTAGGATATTGATACCCAATTATACATTTCAACTGAACCAAGCCAAATGATGCTGTCAGGATGTTTCCTCAAAGTCTCCAGGCCAGATGGAAAGGAATAGGTTCAGGCTATTCCAATTCTGGCAAAACTAGTGGTTATAGGTTTGGTACCTCTGAGTTGGGGAGTAGCCATCTTTGGCTTTGAATAGAATAGCACTCTGAGCAGACCACGATGATATACAATTTGGGCATTCTCCTAGACTCCTGGCTCCTCCTCAAACACCAGGTGGCTATCATAGCTAGGAAGGCCCTTCTACAGCTCTATCACCTGCAGCAATTGCATCCCTCCCTAGATAGCAGGGAAAATAGTAAAAAGCCTTCTCGCTACCATTTATGCTTTATCCACCTTACATTTGGATTCTCATAATGCTCCTACATGGAGCTATCCTTGAAAATCATAAGTTACAACTGATCCATGTCAGTAATTAATAACATGCAACAGCTTTATGTAACAGTTCTACTAAATATAACCTCTACACTAGCTTCCAATGGACTTCCAGGAACAGACTGCAGGCTGGGGTTTTTGCAGGAATGCATCTCCCCAATACAGGTTGTCCTCAATTTACCATATTTCATTTAATGAATGTTCGGCACTATAAAAAAAAAAAAGACACTTAGGACCCTTTTCAAACTTACAATTATAGCATTACAGGTCATGTGATTAAAATTCAGGTGCTTGGCAGTTGACTCATATTTATGATGGATGCAGTGTCCCCGGGTCATGAGATCACATTTTTGTGACCTTCTGACAAGGAAAGTCAATGGGGAAACCAGATTCACTTAACAGCTGTGCTACTAATTTAACTACTGCAGTGATTCACTTAGCAACTGTGGCAAGGAAGGCGGTAAAATGGGGCAAAACTCAGGTAACAAAGGCCTCACTTAGCTACAGAAAGTTTGGGCTCAATTGTGGTCATAAATCGAGTAGTATCTGTATTCTCTGTTCATTCCATAAATATTACAATTACACCCCAAGGCCCCCTCTTAAAAAGTACCATTTATTGGGATAATGTAAGCATGTCCTCTCAATTGCCTATCTTAAGGAACATGGCACTCCCTGATATGTTTGCATGGGCTCAGCTTTGAGCCTTTTGTAAGGCATTAAGCTTTATTCACAAGAACAGTCAGTGTTGGCTAGATTCTGCATGCAAACATCCTCTTCTTGCTTTCACATTTTTAAAATGCAAAATTTCAACCTTCCTACTACCAGTTAATGTTGGCATCTGAGAAATATTTTTTCCACGAGGGGAAAAGTGGCAGAGAATACAGATAGTCCTCAATTTATGAGCATAAGCATAATAACTTAGTTTTCTTTCAGCATGTGTTAAGCAAACCACTCATCATCATCAGCTTTTAATAACCCCATAATCCTTTGCAGTTTGGAGTCTGGGCAACTAAAGAGAGCTGAGTGTTTACTAGCCGGATGCCCTTCCTGTCGCCAATGCGGAGCTATATTCAACAGATATATTCTCACTATCCCGAGAGAAATATCTGCCTCTACCTAGGATCGAAGTCACAGCCTCCTGATTGTGAGGTGAGAGCTCCACCTCTAGGTCACCACATCACTCTTAATCAAATCACTGCGGTTGTTAAATTAGCAATATGGTTGTTAAGTGAATATGGTTTCCCCATTGACTCTGCTTGTCAGAAAGTGGCAAGAGGGGTTACCTGATCCTGGGAACACCACAGCTGTCATAAATGTGAGTCAGATGTCAAGCATCAGAATGTAAATCACGTGACCCTGGGGATGCTACGGCAGTCATAAGTGTGAAAAACGGTCATAAGTCGCTTTTTTCAGTGTCCTTGTAACTTCAGTCATTACAGGAACTGTTGTAAGTCGAGGACTGTCTGTAGGGCCCATCATTTGGGCTCAATGTCTGTTTCCTTCTGGTCTCAAGCAAAAGCCGGGGTCCTTCCATTCACGGAAAGGGAGCAGCAGCAACAGCAGCAGCCACCATTTGCCGTCCAGCCGTGTCTCACCTGGCTAGCCTGCTTCGGCAGCTGCATCCGGCCAAAGCAGGCGAGCTGCTCGTAAGGCAAAGGCAGCTGCTGCCTCTGGTACAGGACGTGCTTTAAAAGCTCGCAGATGAAACGGAAGCATCCCTCGCGGGTGACGGAGCCCGGGAAGGCGACTGACAACGAGAAGGCACCTCCAGAAGCCGGAGCCGCCGGCTGGGTCGTCAGCGTCACAGACACGGTGGCGGCCTCGCCGAGCTCTAGGCTTGTCTCGGCGGCCTTCAGCAGGTCGGCGGCTGCGAGAGGGAGAGAAAGAGAAGAGGAGGAGGAGGTAAACCTGGTGGGCGGCTGCTCATCTTGCTTGTCAGAGAACGAACCGCGCCGGGGTGGCGCTGCAGCCTCACCTTCTCGTTGCGTTGCTATCGGCGCAGCCATTTTCTGTGCCTTCCCCTTTACTCCGGTTTGAATGGCCGCCTTCACGGAGCATCATGGGAACATCGCTTCGACGTCATTGGAGCGCGGGCCGAGTCTACCGGCGCCATCTTTGTCCCGGGTAAGTTGAGCGCTGTTGCGCGTAGAGGCTAGAATTCAGGGGTTTCCAATCTCGGCAATTTTAAGACTTCTGGACTTCGACTGCCAGAATTCCTCAGCCAGCTTTGAATGGCTGCCTTCACGGAGCTTCGTGGGAATATCGCCCGTACGTCATTGGAGCGCGGGCCGAGTCTCCCGGCGCCATCTTTGTCTCGGGTAAGCTGAGCGCTGTTGCCTGTGTGGGCTAGAATTGAGGGGTTTCTAATCTTGGCAATTTTAAGACTTCTGGACTTCGACTTCAGCAAAGCTGGCCGATGAATTCTGGGAGTTGCAGTCCACGTCTTAAAGTTGCAAAATTGGAGAGCTCTGGGCTAGATAGATTGTATATTTCCGCGGCTTTTTCTGAAATGCTCAAGCTGGCCAGCTTCATTTGCCCGCCTTCTCTTGATGACTGACTTTATAGTATGATTAAAATATAGATGCTACGCGGGGGATCCAACACGGGTCTAAGGGCAGCTATTTGCATGATCCTTAGAAGAACTGTCTTGGTTATCCCCGCCCCCAAACAAACTTTTAAACTTTGGCGGTGGCTCAAAAGAGGAACTTAGTCGAGGAAACGTTGCTTCGTTGCTAAATTTAGATCTTCAAATATTTGCCGAAACTAAGATGACTTGACTTCTGTTTCCAGGCAAATATAAAGGGCGAATTTGCCTCCGTTGTGTGCCCCCACTTAACTTAATTTCCCCGTTTGAAAAGATAAAATGGGATAGCTTTACCCAAATGAAAGTTAATAATTGTATATATGTATACCCAGGATCTCCTGGATTAACTCTTGAACAACTACTTCTGAGACCATTGTGTGTTGTAGGAAAGAAATGGGAGGAATTTACTCAAAAAGTAATACCACTAAAAGAAAAAAAGGATAAAATCCTAAATTCAGAACAAAGGCGCCAAAGGAGCCTTTTTAGGAAAAACAGGAAACATTAGAATAGAAAATCATTAAAAATCCCCATAGAAACAGCTCAAGAAGAAGAAGAAGAAGAATTAAAATTCAGATATAGTGGAGGGAAAAACAGGAAATGCAGATACAAGAGGAGATTGGCCAAGATGACAAGAGGGTAGCAAAATAGAAAGGTGCTAAAGACAGGTTATAAAAACAATATCAGTTTTGGGAAACATACTTGGGGCAAATAAAATTAAAATTACAAACACAAACTAGCAAGTACCTCTTTGCCGGTAGAGCAAAACAGAAATGAAACCATTAACACAGGAATCACACAAAAGCCAGAATCATTAGCACAAAGCTACTAAAAAATCAGCCTTCAAAGGTAAAAAGAGTATAAAAATGTCTAGTTTAGCCCAGGAAAGGTGTCCTTGTTGCTTGTACTTCCTTTCTGAAAAAATAAAATACATGGCTTCCATGCAGCTGTTCTGTTCAAATTATTTTTCATGCTTCCCAGTGGGAAATTCAAACCTAGCAAAGAAAGATTTGAACTCTTCCAACAGTGTGATAAATATTTTGAGAGATATACCGTTATTCGTTACTTTAAAATATATTGGGATAGAAGAATCTTGGAACATTCTTTCCATCACTTCATTATGATGACAAACTTACTTCAACAAGTTCTGAGAAAAAAGATAAATTTTATAAAGCATTGTGCATTTTTAAAAGGATGGTGTGATTGCAACTGAAAACCTAGGTAGCAGTTGAACTTGAGTTGCACTGGCAATCTATGAGTAATGCTTTCAGTATTTCTACATCATTGTCATAATACATCAATCATGCACTCTTTTGTATATAGTCAGCTGAATCTGATGCAATGTATTTCCTACAAGGGGCAATTCATTCCAACTGATGCAACATATTGCCAATACCTACTAGTAACAGCAATCACATATTGAGGGTGTTACATGAAGCTCTGACTATATTTGTAAATAAAATAGTCCACTAACTATGAAGTGGGAGAAGCATCTGTTCTGACCACATGAAAGAATCTATAATTCAGCTGCTTTTGTAACTAAACTATTCCCAGGCTAAAACATATGTGCTTTTTTTGTTTAAACTGGGGGATTAAATCTGAACTTTATGGATATTATTAGTTTGACTGAAATTATATTACTGTAAGCAAATGTAAAAATATGCTTTTGTACTGTTTATAATGTATTACTGCTAGTTATCAAGGCAATTGAAACACATTTATATGGTACAGTCACATATTTCAATAAAAAGGAACACGGGGTAATATACAAAACAAATAATATTCAATGAAAAACATTATTCCACTGGAAATCGTATTGGAAAAATTAAGGGGGTTTCCCACAGCTATTTAAATTATGTGAAATTACATTTGTTGAAAGTTACTGAGCTTTTGTGATGATTGGAGATATGTTAATAAAAACCAGTTAACAAATGATAAACTAGTATTTGAAATAGGTATAACTAACTCTCTAATTATTCAACATATATAGTTGATGTAGATTGTGAATTTGCAGGTGAGTATGCATATGCCTGCAATTTAAAATGCAGTAACATTTTTTTTCTTTCTTGTGAAGATTAGTATTTTAAAAAATTGAATTCAGGATTTGAATTCAGATGCAGGAAACAAATCTTTCATTTTTAGGATACAATACAAAACATAGTTTCAATTTAAACTGTGGCCTAATTCTGTGTGGGAAATGGTTTTATTAATATAATAAATCGCACATTTCTTAGAACTCCAAAGTAGAAGGATATATTAGGATGCTGCTCCTGCGATAAAGCCTACAACAATAAAGCTGATGCAGACAGAAGTATTTTATTGGGATGTTTTTATACGAGGCGCTGCACACAAAAAATCCTAAATTAATTTAATCGCCCCCGAGATTGCTTGGTGTTGCAGTTCTTGCGTTCTGTTCAAAGAGCTGAAATAATTGGAAGCAAAACAAAAAAATACAGGAGCCTGGTGGCACGGAAGCTTTTGCCTTTTAATGCAATTTGCAATGCTACCAGGCTCCCGTTGGTTTGC
Organism: Tropidonophis doriae; assembly: GCA_026931265.2. NCBI lineage: Eukaryota > Metazoa > Chordata > Lepidosauria > Squamata > Natricidae > Tropidonophis > Tropidonophis doriae. The sequence continues at coordinate 7,192 of JAPKID020001029.1, read as the reverse complement.
CAGCACAAACCAGCTCGGCTTTCGTTCTGCAAAATGATCCGAGAAGCCTCTGGCACCCGTCCTATTCGCCTCCGCATTTGTCCGAAAAGCGCCTGCCTTCCACGGGAAAGAGGACGCTGGAAGTTGTAGTCCAATTGTGTTGCCGCTGGGGCCCTGTTTCCCGTGGTACCCTGCGCTTCTTTCTGACGCCAAGCGCCAGAGTGGAAGGCAGCCGTCAAAAGCCCAGTCCCGGGCTGAGAGGCATCCGCAGAGGCGGAGGTCCTACCGGCTGGCCCCAGCATGGACTCGCGAGTGTCCGAGCTGTTTGGGGGTTGCTGCCGGCCCGTGGGGGGCGGCAATGGGGCTGCCCTGCGAGGCCGCGGTGGCGGCGGTTCTTCCAAGGGGAGGAAGAAGAACGGGAGATACCGAGGTGGCAAGGCCAACAACCCGCCCTACCTTCCTCCGGAGGTGAGCGAGACACCCTGCCGAGCCCGCGGTTGGGTCGGCGGGAGCTTTTTCGAGCACGAAGCGGAGGGCCGCCTGTCTTCCAAGGTTCTGCCTGGGACGGAGGTGCTTGATAGTTGGAAGTCAATGGAACTGGAGCTGCCTGCGTTCAAGGGCAAAATAAAGAGCCTGTTTGTGTTTTAGAGAAAGAAACGACGTGTCCCAAGAGGGCAGCCACTTGGGGGGGGGGGGTGCGGCTGTTGTGACTAACGTACCGCTGAGTGTCGTGTTTTGCCCTTTCACACACACCCCTCTTCGGTTCCATTCGGGGTCCTTTGACTGATGGGGATTAGAACTCTTCCCTCTGACAGCTCCGCCGCCGACCGCGCTCTAGTAAACATCGCGGGCACTTTGAGCTTGGCTTCGCTTTGAGGGAGAATTAATAAGTTTGGGGACCTTGATTTTGAATAGGGAAGGCAAAAGTTGATTTCAGTTTTTGTTCCCGGAAAGGAGCGTCTTTCTCCTTTTGCTGATATCCTCATTTTACTAAAATTGCATTTACATGTCTACATTTGTGCTTGTTTCTTGGTATGTAGCCAGCCAACCAAATAGGGAAGGAATTAAGAAACTTCAAAATTGAAGCTTTGGTTCTAAGATAATTTCAGTTGAGATTACTGACATATATATATTTATAAATCTTTGGTTGTTTCTTGATATGTAGCCAGCCAATCAAATACAGAAGGAATTAGGAAACTCCAAAATTGCAGTTTAGTTTCTATGATAATTTTAGTTGAGATTACTGACATATTTGTAAAACTTTGGTTTTGAACAGTGAGCTCTTTACTAGATAGTGGACTAGCAAGTACTAGTTCACCCTAAAAACCAACCTTCTGTTAATGGTAAAGATGGATATAGTTGCTATAAACTACATAGTTCGATAGACTGATTCACTAGAAAACAATGCATCTTTATACATCTACAGACTATGATAAATTATAATAATCAGCATGGAGAAGATTTTATGAATTTACATAAGATTTGGGCATGTGTGCTATGTATATGAATGTCTAGAAAAGTTATGTGATGTGTTTTCCTGCAGTCTAAGATTCTATGATATGCAGATAAATTTAAGATCTCAGAATATATTTGAGTGAGGTAAAAACTGATGGTATTACTTCTTTCATAGAGATAATTTGCAATTATTACCTATGGTTTTCCTCGACTCGTTTGGTGGCAGATTGGGTCTATCAAATTGAACAGATGACTCTTACCCAGGTTTTAAAGATCTTTAAACCCACACATTTTGAACAGGGCCTTAAATGAGGATGCTTGTCATTTTTACATTTAAGTAACCTTTTAAAAATATTGCAAAAATTTGGCTTACTTTGGTAGTTGATCATATAAAAAGTCAATTTAGCAAACTAAGCATTAGTATATGAAAGTAGAAAATGAAATTTAATGAAAGACTGAATAGAGTTCATATAATCACAAATCCAATATAATCCCAGGCTCCTTCTGCTAAACCTTTTTGTTATTTATATACAGTTTATGTGGATGTGAATGTGTGGTGTGAATTCTTTTATAGCAGTGGTTTCATTTTTTTATTCCTATTTCTCTTGGTGATTTGCCAGCAATTATACCAGTAGTATGCTTTCTATATGATCCAAGACATGAAAATAACTACTTTTATTCAAATTTTTGTTTTATATTTTACAACACTGAGTTCTTCCAAGTAGCAAAATAAGAATTATTCTTTACACTGTCCCTGAGTTTTCAGTGTTACAGTACCATTTTTCTGTCCTCAGTTAACATCATGAAGGCTGGGCATGCCTGAACCTGTTTCTCCTTCCTGATTTCCACAGCAACCCACTGGATAATTAGTGCTCCTTTAATACTGCTAATTTGTATTGTAGGCATAATTTCTTAACTTCCATGAATTTGGATATGTGTGTTTATATACATTGCAGAATAATGCCATATTAATAAACCTGTGCTGTATAAATAAATTATTATTTAGTATTTAGTCTAATTTCAAAAGTGGGATTAATTGCAGGATATTTGTTAAGGATTTCCCGTCACCAGCCCTTTTACACCATAGTTAAGTTTTGAGCTTGAAAACAGTAGACTACATGGAAGTAACTTTAGATATCCTATAGACCCGAACTTAGAACAACTACAGACCTCCGCTCCTTCCGCCAACAGCTAAAGACTTAACTTTTCCATCAGGCCGGCCTGGCCTAATTTTATCCAGCCTGACTGTAGGGACACTTAAATTTTAATCGGGATTTTAGTGAATAGTTTTAACGTTTTTTAAGATTTAAAAATTTTTAGCGCAGGATTAATGGTTTAATTCGGTTTTAACATTTGTATTGGCACGTTTATATGGTTTTTTAAATTTCCTGTGCACTGCCCCGAGTCCCTTTATAAACTGACTCGTCCCGAGTCAGTTTATAAATCAAATAAAAAATAAAAAAAAATATCAGTAGGAAGTTTGCTAAAGAGAGGCTGATGCTGGATCTTGAATGGTTAATTATTTTAGGAAGAAATTAAACTTGAGTAGATACATTTTATGTTGTTGTTAATCTGATTTACAATGCTTCCCTTTGAATTCCTAGGTATTAAAAGCTCACTCTCCTGGTTCAAGACCAGCAGGATATGAATCAATGTCACATACCTGTTTTAGAGAATGATTATAGACTTTCTTACTACAGGTTTTATGAGTAATATTTTTAAATGAGACTGTTAAATAACTTGTTAAGGAAAATTAAAGGAACTATTGTTCCTTAGATCTGCCATGACATAGTTCACACTGACCATTACTTTTTCACTTAACATTATGCTCAGGTCATGAGGAACATTAGTTATTTGCTAGAGTTCTTTGACAATGTATAGCAGAGCACCTTTGGGAAGGGGGCCAAATAAAATGTTAGTGCAAAAATATAGTTAGCGATGAACGAAGTGTAGAATTGTTCATCTCTTGTCAGTTCTCCAATTTTCATGCTTGTGGTGTTCTTCAGTAATAGTTAATAAAATGTTTATCAATTACCAATTCAGACTTTTTAGTGCACTTGTTAATGTGAGTTTAAAGCCTGAAACAAATTAGGTTTTTAAAAATTTATTTCGTTGCCCACCTGAAAGGCATGAATTCTGGGCAGTTTACAACAATTAAAAGCAATACAAAAATACAGTAATACTGCAAAATACAGTATTAAAACATATTAAAAAATCATAAAGCAATATAAAAAAACCCAAAGAGCATAATGCACAGATGATATGTAAAAACCAATATTCAACAAAACCAATGTGCAACCATGCCAATTACCCTATTTGGCAATAGCCCTTAGACTTATATACCCGCTTCACAGTGCTTTACAGCCGTCACTAAGCGGTTTGCAGAGTCAGCATATTGGCCCTAACAATCTGGGTCCTCATTTTACCAACCTCGGAAGGCTGGAAGGCTGAGTCAGCCTTGAGCCTGATGAGATTCGATCTGCCAGATTGTAGTCAGAAGTGGCCTCCAGTACTGCATTCTAACCACTCCACCACCGTGGCTTTACTTTATTTCTAAAGAAAATGATACCAGAACAGGAAGCTAAAAGGTATTTGAAAGAGATTCATGAAAACAGAGTGAGAGTCAGGAGTCTATTTAAAACTTATCTGCCGTTTATGAGATAATGATTTCTGAAGCTTTCTTCATGATTTGCCTTGTTATGGTTGCTAGAAACATTTTAATTAAAATCCTTATTGAATTCTTGTAGCATTTACATTAGTGCATAAATTGCTTTAGATGCAGGTAAAACAAATGATACTTTGAACTGTACTGAATGACACACAATAATTTTCATGCCTAGGAGTGGCGAAGAGAATTATATTTAGAAATATCAAAGAATGGTTTTCAGTAATGTATGGTTTAATCTTCTTTTGAAAAAATAATAATCAAAGAATGCAACAATATGTGATACTATGGCAGAGAGTTTGTGAGGTCTTTGAACAATATTTTATATTGGTCATATAGTAATGAATTCATTAGTAAACCAATCACAGTGAATAAGTATAAATTATGGATTTCCTCTTATAATTTTTCGTATATTTTTCTTTTCTTATTTTGTATTCCTGGTTTTTTAAGATTAAATATTATCTTTTTAATTATATTTGAACTGAATAAATAAATTCAGTGCAACTTCATCGTTTTTATAAAGATGAAAGAACCATAATGTTAAGTGACTTGATTTAATTTCTTTAATTTAAACTAGCCTGTCATTGCTCTCTGGCAACTATAATTAGTTGTCAAAAGAGATGTCAGGTTTTGTATATGAAATGTTGAACACCACATTAATTTAAGATCTCTTCTTCTTGTGTATAGGCAGAAGATGGGAATATAGAATACAAGGTGAGTCTCTTGTACAAGCCTTTTAAGAGTTCTAAGCCAAATCATTCTGTAAGTTCCATGTCTAGGAAGAGAGAGAGATAAATAACAGGAAAATAAACATGATTTTTGCCAAAACATTATTTATAGATGTGTTGGCTATTTCACACTTGAATACTGAACCTGAGTATTATTAAATGTATACCAAAAAAACTCCACCCTTTTGTTATTTTAGAATGCCTTTGAAAAATTGTTAGTCTTCTTGCCCTCTGAACTCCCTTTCCTTAATTTCATGTGGCTTAACAAATGTTAGAATATTGTGCAGAAAATACTGAAAAAAATGTTCACCCCCATCAGACCTTCTTAGATGCTGATTATAATTACTTCTTTCTTTGGACAGCTGAAGTTAGTTAATCCATCTCAGTACCGCTTTGAACATCTAGTAACGCAAATGAAGTGGCGACTACAAGAAGGCCGTGGTGAGGCTGTGTACCAGATTGGTGTTGAGGACAACGGGCTGCTTGTTGGACTGTCTGAAGAAGAAATGCACGCCTCTCTTAAAACTCTACGGCGGATGGCCGAGAAGTATGTGCATCTGTCCTGCTTCTTGGCCAGAGTTAGCCAATGGTGTGCTCTGTTATTTTGCTGTCTTAGGTAGACTTAATATTGGAAATTCAGCTAAGAGGAGATGGTTTCAGCAAGAGACTTTTTTCAGAGTACCACCACATGGGTACAGTACCTACTAATTGTTTCAGTTGTAAAAAGTTAGTGTGTAGCTATGCATTTTTTATTATCTGCCATTACACTGAACTGGGACTGGGCAACCTTTTTATTGGCAAAGGCCATGTATCGTATTTGGGAGGAGGGGTGGGGAACTGTAAATGAACAGGGTCACTAAAGATATAAAGGGAGGGCAGAGTTTGGCATTTGGCAATTTTTTTGACAAAGATTGTCTATTGTAGGCAATTATCTCTGTAGCTTTTGTGAGTTTCTCCTGCCAAGATGACAGGAAGTTATGTTATCAACAATCATGACCATGGGTGTTCTGAGTGTCAAAAAGGGAAAGTTAGGGCTGAAGTGTCCCCATTCATTCATTTGGGGAGTGGGTACTAGCTCATGTTGGAAAGAGAGCCATTCCTAACATGTTTCTAGGTGAACACAGAAATAAAATTAGCATTTACCTCAATTAGATTTAGTACTAATGACAGTTATGTAGCTTTACTATAGCTATCATTCCCCCACCACACCACCCCCAGCTTCAGCCTCATTTAGATAAAGTTTTATCTCACAACATGTAATTAGTGGAACATTTGTCAGATCTGTTGATCTAGTTAAAGCCAAATTATTATAGATCTTAAAATGAGGAAACTCGTTTGACATCTGTGCAAATATATTTCAGGCACCTGCCATTCATGTGTATAAAAATCAGATCATTTGGAAAATACACATTTTCCTCAGTATTGCTTAATTGAGAGAGGCTTTTCTGAGCAGCATGATAAGATAACCAGATATTTGTCCTACTGGGGATTGCAGATGATTCACTAACCCCCAACAGTGTTCTGTTTTGCCCTTTGCAGAGTGGGAGCTGACATCACTGTGCTTCGAGAAAGAGAAGTGGATTATGACAGTGACATTCCCAGGAAGATAACAGAAGTTCTTGTCCGAAAGGTCCCAGATAACCAACAGGTAAAAATTAACCTGATTTAAACATGAGTGAAAAACTATAGATATTTCATTACAGATTGCTACGTTCATTTAGATTTTGAAGAGCTATAATTGATAGGAATGGCTTGATAGAAAATGTTAAACTTTGAAACCCAATTTCTTGTCTTGGGCATATTTTATAATGTACAGTAGTAAATTCTAAATGGTCAGGAATTAGTTATCACAAATACCTCAGAATTATACAAACTTTGTTTGTGAATTGGGTACCCTAATGCATTAATCTGCAAAGTAGTCAAGCCTAACTTGCACTTATCAGTTCATCTTTTTAACAATTTAAAATAGCTCCTCAATTTTCTTTTAAGTTTCTAGATCTGCGGGTGGCTGTGCTTGGAAACGTGGATTCAGGCAAATCAACCTTATTAGGCGTCTTGACACAAGGAGAACTGGATAATGGGCGAGGCCGAGCTCGACTCAATCTCTTCCGGCACTTGCATGAGATCCAGTCAGGAAGAACATCTAGCATTAGCTTTGAAATTCTTGGTTTCAACAGTAAGGGAGAGGTACGAGTATCTCTACACCGAGTTTATCATTTTATAGCTCTGAGTATGAATCTTTACTTGGCCTTTTATAAGAGCTCAGTTACCTGCGTTTTCTGCCTTTTAGGTGGTGAATTACAGTGATTCACGGACAGCTGAAGAAATCTGTGAGAGCTCTTCCAAAATGATTACCTTCATTGAT
>JAPKID020001028.1:0-15770 GCA_026931265.2 Tropidonophis doriae | reverse complement strand
AAGTGGGGGGTAGTCTTATACGGCGAGTATAGGCCTAAACCTATTTTTTAACTGTAAAATTAGGGGGTCGCCTTATATGCCCGGTCGTCTTATACGCCGGAAAATACGGTATTAGACATTGTCTTTGCTTCAGGATATTGAAGAACATGGGGGTTGGATACTACCAAAGCTGACATCAGCCAGAACATAGAAAAACTCAAGCAGTGCAAGATTGGGAGATGTGAAGAGACCTGGCCTTTAGAATTTCCAAGTGTGAAACACTACTGAATGGACGGCATCATCATCATCATCATCATCATCATCATCATCAGCAGCAGCAGCAGCAGCAGCAGCAGCAGCATCATGACACTTTCCCAAAGTCCGGTCACGTCCTGGCCTGAGTGGCTCCCTGTAGCTTCTGCAATGCAAGATCAGTTTGAATGATCTACCCTAGACATCTCATGGAACTATATTTCATTTATTTATCTATTCAATTTATATGGTGTCTCACCTTAAATGCATTACTTTGGGAAGGTAACAATATTATCTGATTGTTTCCAACAGGCATTTGGAGAATTTACAGATTTGTGGTTGACAAATCTACCAAGTGTCTGATTCATTATTAACATAATGAGTTCACCAAGGCATGGGTGGGTTGCTGCCAGTTTTACTACCAGTTCACAACCCACGTACAAAGCATGTGCTCTGTTCAATGTAAATTGTTCTTCACGCATGCACAGTCACTAAACACCAAAATGGTGGCAGCACAGCGGTGGCGAGGGAACAGATTTGGGGGCAGGGCAGGTCTGGATTGCTGCCGGTTCTGCAACCCAGGCCTGAATTCCACTACTGGTTTGGCTGAACCTGGCTGAACCAGGAGCAACCCACCTCTGCACCAAGGCCTCTGGAAATAAAATACAGAAGCAACATCCAGAGTTCTGGTGGAAAAAAAACCCCTCTTATGGCAATAATAGAGGAAAAGTGCCTTTGTTTCTCCCTTATTGCATTGAAATGTTACTCTCCAATGGTCCAGTTTGGGTGAACAATTCCCCACTGGCAAAGATTCAGCATCAAAAGCTTCTAGCTGGTCACTGTGACTGTGGGTGTAATATCTTGACTTTACATGGTGCCATCTTACAAAGTTATCTGGGACTCATTTTAGCCTTTAAGGATATCTATAGGGTGTCTTTTACAATGTTCTATGCCACCTGTGGGTTAGATATCTGTGCCATCATCTAGCATCATTCTGATTTAAAAGAATATCTGGATAGCAGCGGTCTACAGATATAGTTAGTTTTAACTGTTCAGTCATGTCAATCTCTTGGCAACTTTATAGGCAAGCTACCTCATTAAATACAGCTTCTTTCAGTTGTTGGGTGTTCATCTTTGTATCAGCTTTGATGGTATCAAGCCACCAAGTGTTTTGGTTTTTTTTGCTTGCCCTCTCTTCTTGATCCACTCCTAGCAGCACTGACTTCCCCAATGAATTTGCATGTGTGACATGGCCAAAGTAAATCAGATGTAGTCTTGTGATTTTGATTTCTCTTTCTGGTTCCTAAGAAGTTGTTGATTACTTTGAATGAGCTCATTCATTCAAATCACAACTTCCTAGGAACTAGAAAGAGAAGCCTAAATAGTTTACTTGAGTTAATATTTGGATTGTTATGCCTTCCATGGTAACACTTTTACAACAGATAAGCTTTCACACCAGCTTTATGTTTAACTGTCCATGACATGTTTTCAAAAATCCAAGTGTACTTAATAATACAAGTTTCTGGCCATTGGAACAGATACTCCTAGAAAGATGTGGAACTGAAGTAGAATTAACTGACCAAAAAATTGCTGGCAATCTAACCTGAAAAGTTTTACTCCCTCCTCCATCCATCGATTGGTATAGAATTAGAAACATTTACTGTAATTGACAGATGGAGAAACAGGCGCTCTTCTTCTAATTCAATGTCAGAAGCTCTAGCACAGCCCTTTTTGGTATATTGTAAAATTATTTCTGCATTACCTTATTTTCAGAATTATTTTGGTCAGCAAATAATGGAGACCTGCTTAATGGAAAAGGTCCTTTTCTGGAAAAAAAAAATTATGTACTGAAGTACAGGGTTGGGTTTTTTGCATGACGTTTTTTTGCATGTACCATCTGTTATAATATAAGGTTACATTATTAACAGAAGAATGTGAAATAATGATTTATGAAACTCAGAGCCACAATAGAAAGCACTGGGTTTGTAATTACTGAAAAAAACTGTACACAGTTTACACTGGTTTGCAAACGCTAAATCTGGAATTTTTCGGATCTTGAACACAATTGCGCAATTGAACTGCTTTTAACCTCATCTATATTTTCACATCAAGGTCCTTCCACTGTCCTTGTCTAACCTCGGTTTCCTATTGCTTTTGTAAGAGAGTTTTGGAGTTAGCATATTTAAAATATCTTCATTTAACTGATTACCTTGATTTAAAGCATAGTTTTCCAAACTTTTGGCTTGCCTGGACCCTATTAAGTAAAGAGAAATTGTCTTGGGCAGCATATAAAATATACATCAACTTATATAAATAACATGTCCATTTTTAAATATTTTTATTATCTTGTGGGGCTGCATTACTACCTGTCCAGAACCACATGTGGTCTGTGAGTTATGCATTGGGCACACCTGATTTAAAGGAAAAGAGAAGGAGTAGCTTACGTGGCTACTGCCTGGTTAAGAAGCAAGCTAGTGGTATGGACAGGGAGAGATTCCTCCTAATTAGTATGCTTTTCTCTTTCCATTTTCTTTTTCTTCTAATAGGCAGTGTTCATTTCTCTTTTAAACAATAAAGACTGGTTAGTGAAAATGCACTCATTCAATTGATAATTATTTATTCATTCAATGTAATTCATTCAATTAGTATTTCATGTATTATATCAATAGGTTGTAAATTGAAGAATTGGAAGTATTAAGAAAATAAGCATGTTATACCTCAGTACACCTGGGTTTCTTGCAACAGGTTCCAGGCCAGATTCTAAGCTGCTTCCACAGATCCTACTGACCCATCTTTCAAAGAGATTATGACAACCATCAATTTGTTAATGATAAGCAGCACTGGACAAATATATTTTCAATTAGTAAATTCAAAAAGCAGAACTCTTTACATGGTTTTGCCTGGTCTTTTTTAATTGGATGTCATAAAATCCTCAGAGGTCTTAACAGAGGCTGAAAAATGTAATGATGATGACTAATTCTTACTACGGACTTGGAAGTGGCCCATGGGTTGCAATTGGTGGGGTATATTTAGTCTGCATGCATGAGAGGAAAAGACAGGCAAGAGAAAAAAAATAGCAAATCAGTTCTGTTTTAGGCAGAAGTCTCAACAAAATGCAGGGATTTCACATCTAGACTTTGTCTCACAAGTGATTTGATTTCATTTTATTAAATTTATAAACCGCTCCACTCTCCCCGCAGGGACTCGGGGAGGTGCACAGGAAATTAAAATAGAAAAAAGTAAAAACATAGCGATTAATAAATAATTTGGATCAATTTCAGTTTTTGAAAACTTAGCAAAAGTGATGCCAAACATAGCACACTGCAGTACTCCAAATTAATAATAACTAATACATGTGTCGCTATGGCCAGATGGAACACTATAGTCTAAGGAACAACAGCAGAGGGATACCAATGAAGATAGCACTATTAGCCACCGCCTAAGGAAAAAGCAGCAAAATGAATCCAAAATTATTCAATTTCTCAGAGGAGAAGAGCTATTTCACTCCAAACAGGTAGAATTGTAATTCCAGAATCTGACTTCTGGGAATCCAGGATTTGGCCTGACTTCTCAATTTATTAGCCCTCATCCAGCCCAGTATTGTCTTCAGACATAGAAGATTATCAGTTATCCTTTTAATACATGAGATCAAACTACATGTCAAATTTATACTGGTAAGAAAAGTCCCAAAACTTAGATTATCTTTTCTCGGTAGTTTCATGTAGATATTAAATAATATTGAAGAAATGAATAATATGAAGGAAGAAAATACACTGTTGTAAATTACTGATAAAATAGTTGTCTCACTTACAAACTCAGCCCTGAAACCAGACTTAAGTAAGTCTAGATAATCTGCTCTTTTGGAGGAATCCTGGAAATTAGTTTTGCATGACCAACTGAACTAATTTTGGTTGGCACTAGGCATACCTTATTAAGAGAAGTGCAGTGCTAATAGATATGCACACTGTTATACATTCTCATACAAATACAATCATTGCTTCATTATTAGAAATGTGCATGTTTTTTTCTCTCTCTGCAATTATTTTACTGATTTTATTTATTTTTATTAACATCTTATTGCTGAGGGATTTTGTACTATTATTATTCATCATGTAATAATTTTTAAAGGAACAAAATAAAGTATAGGTATGGAACAGAAATGCAAAACGAATGCAAGACATAGGGTTGCACAGGCCAGTGGACTAAAATAAAAGTCAGTAAGAACTTTGTTTCAGAAGAGACTGTTAAACAAAACGTTGCGATGAAAGACAGAGAATAAATATAATGAGGTTGTGAGATATACAGAGGATGTTGGTTTAGCACATATTTTCTGACTCAGCATATCTACTCAAATTCATATTGTGTATTGTGCAAATAGATTCTATCACATTACACAGAGAAGCATGTACGGTATTAGCTAACATCACTCAAGATTGTCAATACAGTTTTCCTGAGTCAAACAATATTGTATTGTACTTTGCAGGCAACCAATATAATTACATTATTTAAAGTATTTACATTATTTAGCAAAAATCTACTATCCATTCAATATGTAACAAAAATTGTACAATACACTTTCATCATTAAATAAATTTGATTATTTTACATAATCTGACTGCTTTTGATATTCCCTGCATCTTACGGTTTTATACTAATACCATTTTGAAAGGGAAATAGCTACGATTCGTTTAACTTCAGAATTTTTTCCTTTCTATTCTGTACGTATATGCCCTAATATTTTTCATTAACTTCCAATATAAAATATTGGTAAGAATTTTTTCTGCAAAACTGGATGTCTCTATTTCTTCATTTAAAATAGTATTTATACAAGGAAATAGAGACATCAATAGAAACTCCAATTTTGCAGAAATATTTCTCCCCTCCACTGCATTATTTGGCCAATTTATGCATAGAATTAATTTTCTTTTCTTAAAATAAAGTTTTTTGAAAGGTAGATAATGATGATGCATTTGAGAACAAGATTTTTTCCTTCTTTGTGTTATTAATCTTGCAATAAATTCATATATAACAAAATTTTGGTAACTATTTTTATGATAGGAGGAGGCTTTTATTTATTTTTTTAATGCCAATGATCCCAAAGAGCATAGCAATAATTATTTGTGATTATATAGGAGGGGGGGGGGAGGCTAAAATGCTCAGCCATTTTTCTATATTTTTTTTTGCAGGGTTTGTGGAAGAATAAAAAGCTTAGCGATGCTATTTTCTTTTCTTTTAAATAGAAAATAACACTGCCATAAATTGCCATTTGGCCACTGAATATTAGGGCTATAATTTGTAAATAAGGATCCACAAAATAGGACCGCATGCCACATACAGCTTTTTCTTCCCTTCCTAGACATTTGGGTTGATAATTTAACAAAAAAAATGGAACTAAAGATGTAATGAGCTTTTCAAAATAGCCATTTCACTATAAAATCTGTATGGTTTAATCATACCAACACTCGATAGTCAAAGCCTTGATTCACCAAGTCCCGACAAAATTAAACTTTCCAGTCAGTGGTATTTTTTTCTCTCTCAGCCTACATAGTTATAGAGCCACTCATGTCATAAGCACATGACTCTGGGCAGAGCATTCCCTTCTCTCTTTCTTAATAGCTTTCGGGACAGTACAGTACTGTATGTGTCAGTGTCAGTGTGTATGTGCATACACACATGTGTGTATAGGCAGTCCTTGCTGACTGACCATTTGTTCAGTAACCATTCGAAGTTGTGGTCATTGCAGTGCCCCCATGTCACATCTTCACAACTGGCATGCCAAGCCAAGAACATAAGAGAACAATACAGTTAGAAAGGATCTTGGAAGTCTTCTAGTCCAACCCTCTGCTCAAGCAGAAGACCCTATACTATTCTCAGGCAAATGGTTGTCCAATCTCTTCTTTAAAAGCTCCAATGATGGAGCACCCACAACTTCTGAAGGCAAGTTATTCCATTGATTTATTGTTCTGCCAGGAAATTTCTGCTTAGTTCTAGGTTGGTGCTCTCCTTGATTAGTTTCCATTCATTCTTTCTTGTCCTGCCCTCAGGAGCTTTAGAAAATAGGTTGATCCCCTCTTATTTGTGGCAGCCCCTTAAATATTGGAACACTGCTATTATGTCACCCCTCATTTGTCTTTTCATTAAAGTGGACATACCCAATTCCTGCAACCGTTCTTTATATGCTTTAGCGTCCAGTTCCCTAATCATCTTTGTTGCTCTTCTCTGCACTCTTTCTAGAATCCCAACATCTTTTTTATATCTCAGTGACCAAAACTGGATGCAATATCCCAAGTGTGGTCTTATCAAGGCATTGTAAAGGGGTACAAACACTTCACATGATTTTGATTCTACCCTACTGTCATTACATTGCATTGCGATCATTACAATGATTGCAGACTCCTTTAGTTGTATCATTGCTATCTGTGAACTTCCCAGCCAGAAGTTGCATGCCAGTTATGTGACATTGTGCTTAATGACCCACAGTAAGTCACTTAACAACCACAGCCAGAACCGCCATCATAAGACAGGCATAAGTCACATGAGTTTTCATTTTATAATCACATCACGTAACGATGGATTGCGGTTAGCTCATGAGGACAGATTTTGATCCAACATTTTAAGTTGGAAAAAAATAGCTAAAGACATGGAACATACGTAATGCTCCTGTCTCCATTCTTTCCCACAACCATCACCTAGTGAAGTGGATTAGGCTCAGAAAGGTCCAAGGTCACCCAACTTTCATTTTTAAGGGAGGCCTAGACTCAGATTCTCTTTGTTTCTAGTTATTCATATCAGGATTTTAAAAAATGTGTTCTGAGGGATTCTAGGATTCATGAAAATATGTTGGGGTTTTGTATAAGACAGAGGGTTTGAAAAAAACAGGTTCACTCAAACAAAGTCATTTTTCTGTCAGTGGATTTTTGCCTTTTAATCAGAGGGTCCAGGATTTTTTTAACTAACAAGGTTGCACTGTTTGAAAAACTTTGAAAACCACTTATTTCTATGATAAAATCTAGAAGATAAAATACAGTACATTTATTTCAACTTATCTTTTTCATGCAAGTTGGATAATTTATCACATTTGTTTTACAATATACAAAGTAAAACAATAAGGGGAGTGATAATTATTTGGCTAACCCTGATATATTCATATTAAATATTTTTAACAAAATTAGATTTGATTATTAATTTTGGTTAAGCTAATAAAATTTAATTATATTTAATATCTCTCCATGTAATGTACTAAATTAAATTTATCATTCACTGAGAACGCAATTGAAGAATAGAATTAGGATTCGGTTGCAAATGAGCAAAGATAAGATTATTATTTATCACTTGAAATGTTGCAGGATATTTGAAATCAAGCATTTTCTTTTTATTATTTTAAGTGATCATTATGCAAATAGTTAATAGCCTTGTTGATCATCTCCAAATAAGCTAATGGAAGGTGTAAGATCATGTTTGACAGGCATTATTCATGCAGTGCAATTACAGTCTAGATATCATGGTTACATCTATATTTTAATTTATTGTTGCAGATAGAAGTGGATTCCTACCGGTTCACACTGGTTCAAGTGAACCAGTAGTGGATTTTGAGACTGGGTCGCCAAACTGGTAGGGAAAGTTGGCTGGCCATGCCCCTGAACCGGTTCCCTGTTCACCCATGCCGTTGCTTTTTACTCCTTTTTTAATGTTCTGCACATGCACAGAGCAATTTTCTGGCAACTGTACACGTGCAAACATGTGTGCGAGAGCGAAAAGAGCACACACATGCAAAACAGCACGTGCAGCAAACTAGCAGTAATGCCAGCAGCAACCCACCCCCTGTTGTAGATGATAGATAGATGATAGATAGATAGATAGATAGATAGATAGATAGATAGATAGATAGATAGATAGATAAGACAGACAGATAAGACAGACAGATAAGACAGACAGACAGGAAAATCACAGAAACATCCATCTACTGTATATAGTCTTTACACGCTGCTTAATGAATTCATTTAAGAATACTATTTACAAAAAATTAGATTAGAAAAAGAATGAGAGACATATTTTATTGAACAATGTATCGATCTCTATTCAACCCTTTTAATACATATGCACCACGTACAATATTTAAAGTCAGTACATATTGATTGATGCAAGAGTACCATTATATAAATATATATATATATTATGACAAGGTTGTTGGAGAATGTCCAAAATTCTAAAAACTTATTCTAGATCCGTGATGGCACATCTATGGCAGGTGTGCCACAGGTGGCATGCAAAGCCCTCTCTATGGGCATGCAAGCCATTACTGCAGCTGCATCACCCATGCGTGCCCACCCCCCACTGGCCAGCTGGTTTTCAAGTCTCTGTCATGCAAGCATGGAGGGCATACAGGAGACATGTACGCATGTGTGGGGGGAGCGTGGGAAGCACGCACACATGTGCAGAGGGACCACAGGGTGGGATACATGTGGGGGGTCATACCTACATACACAGGGGAGAAGTGTGGGAGGAGTGTGCGCATGCATGGGGGGGTCACAGGGGGTCGCGCATGTGCAGTGGGCAGGGCATGGGGGAAGGGGTTGGGAGGTCACACGCACATTGCATTATGGGTGCATGCACGTGCGTTGTCACACATGCACACTTTTGGCACTCAACAACAAAAAGGTTAGCCCTCACTGTTCTAAACTCTTTTCTTCATATTTCATCAATCAATAAAAAGATATTTATTCAAAACTCTGTAACTGGCTAACAAATACAAGAATATCATTTTGCAAAAGCAACCAAGATAAAATGCAGAAATGTCAAATAATTTCCAACCAATCACCTCCTTCAGTTCTATCTACATCATTAGCTTAAACTACGTTTGTTATTGAAGAAGGAAACTGAAGAAAAGAATATTACGTTGACTTCTCTTGAGTTTCGAGGTGACAGATGGAATAGAAATCAATTGAAATACATAAAATAGAGCAAAACAAACATTTAAATTGGATAACCAAAGCACTGACCTGTACAGGCTCAGGAGTAAGTTGGACAACATGCTGCATACGTTCGCTGTGATGATGCCGAGATTCTTCTTCATAGATGAGATCCCTCTCATGTTGGGGAAGATTCAGGAATCGCCGAATGGTGCACAGATTTTCCCAAAGTGTTCGATTTTCGGGGCTTGGGTTTTCTTTCCAGCGCAACAACTCACACAGCCAACCCTGCAAAAAAAGTACGTAAATAAATAAACATATCAGTACACATGCATTGTTAAGCAGTAATATTGCAGTTCAATAGTAGCCTTGACTCCTACTGAGAAACAGCTTTTTCCTGATGTAACTAATTTTAGTGTTCTGAGATGGGAGAAGGGGAAATTTAATCTCATAATTTTTGCAGTAGTTGTGAAGGAAAAGATATATGCTAGCATAACAGAATTTGGAACCAAAGACCTTGAACAAATGGGGTGGGGAAGAGGAGAGAACAGTATGCCTTACTGCTAATTACCAAGTATCCAATGCCATAGATCCTCATATTGTTAGGGCTTTTTTACTTTAAAAAAAAAAATTCTTCACATTCACAATAATGTATCTTCCTTTAATATTACAGTATATTAATGGGCTACCAACCTATGTCCACCCTGGTACTAAATGTGTGTGTGTGTATGTATGTATGTATGTATGTATGTATGTATGTATGTATGTATGTATGTGTATGTCCTCCAGATCCATCCTTCCAGCCTCACTTAAAAAATCTCTTGCTTTTAAATTCCCTCCCCATTCTGAAATACACAGTAAATTGGAAATATGTACCTATTATCAGGCTTTGACTAACAGTTCTAATACATAATTGTATGCTATAACCTGGAATAAAAAGAGTTCAAATTAATTAAACAAGTGTGACAACTTGGCAGGGTACAAGGCTGAGACACAGCATTCACCTAGTATTTTAGCATAAAACAAACAAACATGGAACCCATACAAGCTCTATCTTCAAATATATTAAAATATGATGTTGACTCATCATATCAGTCATAGGATCTGATCTAGATAATAGGCTAATAAGGTAATAATAAGAAGGAATATAAAGGTTGTTTATTTGATCAGGGTTAAAATATGTATGTTGATAACCTTTAATAGACTTTTTGCTGACCAGTACTGAACCAGGAGACATCAAAGATTTCTTTTTGGATAATATTTGAGATATGGAAAGAAAGAGATAATTTGTTGTATTTTAAGAAATAAGATAAATTACTAAAATTGTTTATACTTATTGTGATAAAGAGAGAAGTCACTTCTTCATATATTTCTTTTCTTTACTATATTTTTATTTCTTTTCTATTTTACTTCAATTTTTCCTGCACTTTCTATTTCTTCCTTTTATTCTTGTAGTTCCTAAAATTTGTATTAGTTTTTATATTTTTAATTGTAATGTTAACAACTGCATAATATCATGTGATGATTTGCCTAACTCTCCACTGCATCTTCTGCCTTTACCTCCCTCTCCCAAAAAAGAAGAAAGAAAAGCAAGATTTGATTATCTCCGCTGCATCAGCCAAGACAGCCATACCAGCTGTTCTGATTGTGCAGCCTCTTCCTCACGGCCTACATGTTAATAACCTGATCATTCCATTTTCTCCTTCAACTGCCGGCTGCAGCACAGTGAAGAGACAAAAAGCCAGGCCCATCTGCAGCAGCTGTAGGCACTGAACTGTGAAGCCACGGGGGATTTATAAACTAATCTGTAACACAACACTGCCTTGTTTTTACAAGTGAGAGGCCACAGTTGTGCAGACCTGATCTTTTCTTGCAATAAGCTAGGAGTGGTGGGAAATAAAAAGAAGATATCTAATCATTTACTTGGAATAAATATCTGCATTTACTATTCGTATACTACGTGGCTAACCACAGAATCAGGTGATGGTTGACTCCCATATTCTCTTCTCCTCACTCAAAATCCCATGTCTCTTTAATAATAAAGCAACAAGCAAACAGACCTTTAAAAGTCTCAGCTCTAAAGTGTTGTCTCAGGGGTCCTTCTATACAAAGGAATTTTTTTTTGAAATGTAAAATAGAACATGGAAGGGGGGCGTACTTCTTCCTGCATTCTTTTTACTTTTTACTTGAATACATTGAATACATACAAACTATTTGAACAAGTATGGCTTTAATACATTCCCTTGGAAAACTGAGGCCCCAGACTTGGTTTCCGTGTTTGTTTTCTTCATATTTTTACAAAGGCTAAGAAAATTCGGACAACTGCTCCAAATCTATATTCTGAGTGATCTTGAGATCTGGCCTGGGGTTGCTGTTGACTTTTCAGAATGTTTAGCTTGAAAAGAGAGATGTGACAGATGACATCTCTCCTCTTCTTTATGATCTTGGAATGTTTCATGCAACCCTCAGCTGTATTTGATTGATAACTACTCCTATAATCTGCACTCATTACCAGCACTTAGCTTGACACTACAGGTCTCATTATGAATGGTGTGCTCTGTGTCATTATACTTTAGGCAGCATCATGTTCAATTTGCCTGGCACCTTGCAAGGTCCTGACCATGAAACTATTAAGGAATGAACTAGACTGCCATGTGACCATGTATGCAAGACACGAGGAAACCAAATTAATTTCTGGCACAGGAAGTTAGCAGGCAAAGGTCCCATCCTTAGGACACCAGAAAATGACTTAATTCCCCTGTGGAAATACGCTAATGGCATATTTAGCAAAGCTTCATTCTGAAAGTGAAGCCTGTTCTTGTTATTTAGTAAAAGAGAAATCCAGTTTTCCCAGAAACTGTGTGCTTGACTGATCAGATTAAGGGATCTAGTCTTCTACAGCCTGGGCATGCAAGTACACAAATCACAGCAGGACCCAAAAAATCAGTAATACTTCATAGCCTCAGACATATTGCACCATGTACACCCAGCTGCTACAATAATTAGCTTATGAATGTATCAGCTGGTTCTGCAATTTTTATAAATGATAACTAACCTACAGAGCAGAAAGATTTTCATAAGCCTAATATTAGCAAGAAATTGCTTAAACCTTCTTAACTCTAAATTGTTATTGTGCTAAATGTCCTCTTCATGCTTCCAATTTTATACCACTGTAGCACTCCCTCCCTAAATAGTTATTTGGCATCAACAATGGCAATTCATTTATATCAACTTCTTTCACAAAAAGCTATTATCTACCTTCTTTTTCACAAGCTATTAGGATATCTTTCTTCATCAAATCTATCTTTCATGTAAGCTTATTTATTCAAATAGTTATCAACCACCCATTCAGGATCATATATTTATCAGCGAAAATATTTCAAGTGCCATGAGAGGCTACTGTTGAAAACATTATATAATGGAACCACTAACCAAGACACACAATTCTGTATCAAGAAATTACTATCAAGAGGGAAGTTTAATGTGCACTGCAGTGATTTTTATTATTATTGAAATAATCTTACTGTGCTATCTGAGAAAGTTTTTCAGTATGTTACAAAAAAAAGTGTAAATGTCAAATAAAACAGTGACAGATGATGACAGTATTCTCTATTGAATAGCACCGTTGCTTCGTGCATGTTCGATGAGAACTCATGAATTATTAATAAATAAACTCCTTTTTATGTTGAAAAAAAAATCTCATGTAGTTGTGTGATTTATTCAGGGAGGTTCTAGCAAAGGGAAACTGGAAATTCTAAAACTGACTTCTGTGTTTAAAAAAGCGGATGCTAAATTTCGCATAGATAAAAGTATTGATATAAGACTTACACTAAAGGCTACCTGTCTAATATCCATACCCCCCTCCTCCAGCTCATATTATTTGTTTTGGGAATAAAAGTAGATTTAAAACAAGCTAGAAAGTGAAAAAGGCGGCTGAAAGAACAAAAAAGTTCTTTAAAACCTAGTGCTAGTTCACTGTACCAGAATTTTTCAATCGTAGAAATAAAGAGAAGGATTTACCCCATTCCTTTGCTAATGAAAACTACTCTGGTCCAGGTTCAATCTCAGATTTTTAATTTTAAAACAGTACAGGAAATTGACCATTAGAAATATCTCTTTTATAATCAAAATAAGACTGTAGTGCAGGCATTCCCTTCCACATATCCCAGTACACTTTCTCTTCAAGAATCCACCAGTATATTTAAGGTAAAATCAGAATGCTTTCTAAAAATATTATAGCACAAGTTAAGATGTTATTGGCATTTGCTTTATTGTTGCTCCTCACTTTATCCGTTTCCCACTGATGGGAAAGCCTACCATCTGATTAAAAACAGCCAAAAGCCCAACTGTATATAGAAATGAATCTCAACAAGTTCAGTAGAATTTCCTCATACACAATTGTTTCTACAATGGCATATTGCTTCAAATCAGCTCCAATACAAAAGATGAATGGGAAAAGGAGAATGTATCTTCTAAATCCAAAATTTTAAAACTGAAATCTAAACATCTAAAAATCATTTTAAAATTTTTCAAGTCTGCTTTCTGATTAATTTTGATCTCTTTTTGTCAGAGGATGCAGGTCCAAGTTTGCCTCCACAGGAAAATGCACAGAAAACCAAACAGGTTAGCAGAGAAGAAAAGGGCCCTCTTTTGATTAAGCAGGACTAACATCAAGTGGAGGGAGGCTAACATCAAGTCCTTCCTATGGCCAGCAGAAAAAGTCAATGAACTGCCCATCAACTAGTTTCTGAAGAAGCCAGAGAAAGATAAGATCCTTCCCTGGTAGTCACTCAGAAATCAAGAGCAGATGACTTTAAAAAAACTGAAACCTGTGACTGACTCCTTCATTTTTTCCTGCCCACATAGGCATGCCCTAGAAAGCATATCTACTTCAATAAATTAAGATAGCTTGTATGCTCTAATTCTGTGGTGGGATTCAATTTTTTTTTGGCTATCTGTTCTGTGGGCGTGGCTTGGTGGGCATGCCATGGCTTGATGGGCAAGGCAGGGGAAGAATACTGTAAAATCTCCATCCTCTCCCTACACCAGGGGAAGGTTACTGCAAAATTCCCATTTCCTCCCAATCAGCTGGGACTCGGAGGCAGAGAATAGATGGGCGTGGGGCCAGTCAGAGGTGGTATTTACATGTTCTCCGAACTATTCAAAATTTCCACTACCGGTTCTCAAGAACTGGTCAGAACCTGCTGAATACCACCTCTGCTCTAACTCCAAGGTTAACCTCCCCCAAAACCTGTTATTTTAAAATACTGCAAAATGCTAGTGGGATATACTTGCTTAATCTGATATAACGCAATTGAGAATAACCAACATATGTTTTTAAATTTCAGCAAGTATTTTGCCACGTTCAACTTCTACTTTAATTTTTTGTTTCTAATTCTTTTCTTGCTTTCTAAACCTTTTTGTTCTGTCCCAAACTAGAAATACCTGTCCTGCCTGATTGGATTTTGAAGTGTTTAGTTCCTACCAGGTTTTAAGAAACAGCTTAAAACACCTTTGCTTCAATTAAATTTAATATATGCTGGTATTGGCTTTTTACTTTTTTGGATCGCAGAGCCATATTTATAAATAATTTAGAATAGCGCTCAGAACTATTAAAATATTACCAAACAAACACCAAGACCTCAAATTCCAAGTACATTGGTTAATCTTTTGTTCATGGACTTTTATGCAATGTGATGAAAATTTCGGTACCATATAACTTATAGAAGTGTTGGATATCTTTTTGCAATTACTCATCCATAAAAAGTCAGTACATCTTTAATACTTCCCTTTCTAAAACAGCCAATTCCCATGGCAAATCATTACAACTAAGAATTTCAAACATGGTTTATGATGTAAGCCATGAGCCAAATACATAAAATGCCTGTGTGTACCTAAACATTTTGAGTGTATAATTTTTTACAGTCTCCATGAAATGAAAAAACAAACCTATTTATCATACTTCATTTATATGGAATATGCAAATTTAAACTCCCTCAGTGATAATTTATAGTTAGGTAAGCCTTTGTAGTGGTAGATGAAAAAATGTGGGCCGATAAAACTAGAAAACTTCAAAAGTTTCCAAAAGAATCTCAATTTTAAATCTCTCTCATCAATTGAGTTGTGGTATTCCATACCTTTTCTGACTACATAGTGCTTCAGGGCCAAGTCAATGCTCTTATTGTGGGTGTTTTGCTCCGAAACTGTAGCAAGTTTTTATTTAACCGTATTTGTCAAAGTAGATAAGAAAAGCATAGTATTCCTGTATGTGTTCTTATTCTCCTGGAATCAGCAGAAAGGCCATTTGAAGGCAACAATAAATTTCTATAGACTTTTTGTATTTCTTTAGAATACCATTAACATGTGACAGATGATGTAACTACCAAGTGAACTATTCAGGAGCATTTAAAAAGAAGACACTCTAAACCAGGGGTAGCCAACCTTTTTATACCTACCACCCACTTTTGTATCTCTGTTAGTAAAATTTTTTTCTAACCATCCACCAGTTTCACAATAATGGTGATTTATAAAGGAAGTCAATTAAATTTAAAAAAGGAAAGTGCTTCAGTATTGGACAAAACCCCTACTGCCCACCAGGAAAGCTGGAACACCCACTAGTGGGCGGTCGGG
>JAPKID020001027.1:1919-15776 GCA_026931265.2 Tropidonophis doriae | reverse complement strand
GAAATGGTATAAGGTTCCTGCCTACGCAGGGGGTTGGACTAGAAGACCTACAAGGTCCCTTCCAACTCTGCTATTGTGTTGTGTTGTGTTGTGTTGTATCTAGTTTTGTCTGAAAGGCAGATCTAACTCCCTTTCTTCAAAAAGAGTCTTCCAAAAGAGCTCTAGTGCTCTTTCAGAAGACAGCTAAATGCACTTGCATATGTAATGAGCCTGTCCTATGGAAAGCTTTATCTGGGCAAGTATCTCTGTAGGAACCAAATGTACAGTCTCTGCAACAGCCTCAGACAAAATGGCCAAAATGGACAGTCTCCAGAACCTAAAAGGGGCGGTAGCATGCCCACAGCAGTATAGCAGGTCCTGTGGTAAGCTGACTATTCACACATTAGCCACACTGCCAATGTCAACAAGACATCCTAGAGCACATCCCTCACAGAATGCATTTGAGGAAAAGAGGGAAAAAAGCATTATGAAAAACTTGAACAGCTAAAGATGACCTTGAACTGCTTGAACTGTGAATTGGACATGGTGTTAAAAAAAGGATTGCATGGCATATTAATACCATAATTAAGAATTTGTAGCAAGCAATAGAGGAATGTGCTTTGTTGAATGAAAAATAGTGTTGTGAGCACACAAATACTTGCTCCATCACCATGAGAAATAAAATGATTGGCTAAAATAGGTTTTGGCCCAATCCAGCAGAACTACTGTTCTCTTCCGTGTTACTAGTAAACATGCAGAATGTGGAAGCCAGAAATTTCAGCTGCATTAAATGATTGTGTAGCTTAAGAAGAATGAATTGCAGAAAGTCTTCCACACACAACCTTGGTCATAAAATAGACTACATGACCGTTCAAAACTAGGGTTTTAAAAGAATCTGTTTTTAAAAAATTATCATTACTATTCATTGCAGCTCACCATACAAATTGAGCATAAACAAAAATATTTAAACTACCTGCCATTGTTAAAGAGGAAAGCAGGTTATCAGGTCACATATCAATCTGAAATCCTGCCCAACTCTTGATGAGCTAAACCAGTCTACATATCCCATTATTTCCACCAGCAGGCCCAAAGTCCACTTTTGGGAGACAGCAAACTGGGAAAAGGTCAGATAAGCAATGAATTAACTGGGTTAACACACTAAAATGTAATGTAGTTTGCTAGCTCCAGTAAACCCAGTAAATTATTGTGGTTCAATGCATAAATTAAAGAAATCATGGCTGCATGTGATATGTAAACCAGTCCCATGAGTCTTCCTTCTTTAAAATAAATATATTTCAGAAACAATTCAGTCTTTTGTAACGTGCTGCTATCCTGAAATAAACAAAGCTTTGAGGGATGAGTGTGAGAAGTTGAGATTGCTTCTTCAGAAGCATGAGGTGATGATCCAAGAGTCAAATGGCAGGCCAGAAATATGGAAAGCCTGTAGAGGGAGGAGAGCTTGCAAAGAGCTGGTTGGGTTCTATTTTTACACTTCAAAACCCTTTAAAAGCCTTTGTTGACAGCATTGTGTATATATTCAATGTTTTCTTTGCATCACTTCTCTAAACGTGGCTCTCCATCAGTACTTCAGTTCAAGGAATTCTCTGATTACACATAGGAGCCATCCATCCCACAGTGGAAAGACAAACCCAAGATAACATAACATGTAATCACCAAACGTAAAGTAGACCTAGAAAAGAAATGTCACGGGCTGGATGGTGTCATACACAGACCATGCCCACCCAAGCTCTGCAAATGGAAAAAATGTCATGAAACAGCACATGATGGCAATGTGACACCACAAGTTTGACATCTGTAGTCTCGACCAGG
Source organism: Tropidonophis doriae (assembly GCA_026931265.2). Lineage (NCBI taxonomy): Eukaryota > Metazoa > Chordata > Lepidosauria > Squamata > Natricidae > Tropidonophis > Tropidonophis doriae. The sequence continues at coordinate 13,967 of JAPKID020001027.1, read as the reverse complement.
GATTGGCCACCATAAATACTCTAAGAGTCACAAATGTCCTCATTGAAAGCCCCCTGTTCAGTTCTGGAGCTGACTGGAAGTCCAGGTCTCCCACCATAGAGTCTCCTCCTAGCATGTCGTCCTTTTTCCTCTCCCTGTCCTAATCGAAAGCCCTATCAGTTGTGGAGATGACCGCCAATAGGGAGCCACAGCAGAGGGTTGAAAGAGCCACATGTGGCTCCAGAGCCGCAGATTGCTGTCCCCTGACCTTGACAAAGGCCTGCAACTAAAGTTCAGCCCTTACATTTTAGCTCCATTTGTAGACTGCAAAGAGATGCTGTTCTTGAGGGGTGGGTGGGAAGGAGCATCCTATCTAACTTCCTAAACTAAGGTGCACCAGAGTTGAGGTACTGTGAAAATATAGACATAAGGAGTAGATGAACACTTTAAGTGCTTTGGTTGCATTTAATTAAGGAAGAATACCATCTGCAACTTATGTAAGGAAAGAAATATTCGATACTGGTCTAGCTCTTTTTCTCTGTAGAAATAGGTGGCTACTTTGGAAAATGGAAGTGGGTAGGAATGCACATTTAAATGTGGATCCTCGGCAGCAAGACCTGTCAGCATTGGCATGTGCATTCCAAAACATTTCTGCACAATTCCCAATCCAGCAAGTGAAACATATGTGATAGTTGGCTTTTCAATGAATGTGAACTTTTATCTCTGATTCAAGATCAAAGTTGCATATTGTACTACACGTTTCATATGAAGGAAACTTAAAAGAAATTTTGGAGCACTATATTTTAAAGCAAGTATTTATGGCATATACACAGATTATCCAAGCCCAAATTTCCACAAAGCAATGTAATACTGTACTTAAAGAAACATCAGACAAAAATTAATCAGTAAGGAATCAGTAGAGGGGAAGGCTTAAAAGCTCTTCATTTAGAATTATTTGAATGTATTGTTATCTCTAGCATTTTGTTATGAAAAACATAAAGCATCCTCCTTAATATTTACAAGAAACAACATGTTGAATGAGGTCATCCATTGATTTAAGATCTGATCCGATCAATATACTGATGATACTCACATATATCTTGATCCTGGGCCATCCAGATGACATGGTCAATGTCCTGATACAAGATCTGAGAGCTGTTTGGCTCTGGATGAGGAAGCAGGGGTGGGTTCCTACCAGTTTGGATTGGTTCAGCTGAACCAGTAGTGCTTTGGCAGCCTGGGTCGCTGGAACCGGCAGTGACCCAGGCCTGCCATGCCCCTGAACCAGTTCTCCGGGTGGCACCTACAGCACTGCCAACAATTTTTATTGCACTGTGCATGCGCATGGTGCACCCACAAGCAAATTGGCAGCAGTGCCTGCCGGAACCCACCCCTGTGAGGGAGGACATAATCAGGCTCAACCATGCCAAAATCAAGTGTCTGTGGTTATTTGGGTCCTCTAGTTCAGAGGATTTTTCATCTAGCTCTTAAATGGGGTTGTACTTCCTCACTTGTGATTCATGTGCAACAGGTGGGTCATCTAGAGCTTCTTAAGACAGCTACCTATGTTTCTATCATCTTAAAATTGGACTACTGTGATGTGCTCTACATGGGGCTGCCTTTGATGAAGACATGGAAATTACAACTGGTCCAAAATAAAGCACCATGGCTGTGATTGGCATAACATGATATGCACATATGTCTGCACTGAATTGAACTGCACTGATTACCAACTAGTTCTGGATGCATTTCAAAATGCTGGTTATCAACTATAAAGCATAGCTCCAAGTTACCTGAGGGACTGCTTATCTTTTAAAAGTTGGTGATCCTGACTTCCACCACTTATCTCCCAGACAAACTAGGCCTCTCATTTAAAAGATGATGTTGTCAGACCTGCAGCCTGTTCCTTTTAGGATCTTTGGCCTGCCACACCCTCTCTTATTTTACTATGCTCTTTCATTAGTGGGGAATTGGGAGGGGGGATAGTAAGTAGTAGAATGTGTTATTGTCAAAATAAAAAATTCCTTTCTAGAAAGCCAAGGTCATTCTTTGTCTCTGCACCTCTGCACCTGACTGGAACAAGATGAGTGGAAATGCCAGTGAGGCAGTGGAAGATTGGACCATGTGATGGACTTGTGGGTGTGGGGGCAAGATCATGAACTTTCAACTGGGTGGGGAAACCCAGGAAGCTCATATTCTGGTTTCCATAGATGTACCAACATGTCTCCCTTAATAAATTGGAACTTTGAGGAAAGCTCTGCCTTGGACTCTGATTTAAATTTAGGGTGATATTTGGAATGCTGACAGATGTTTTTAGTGATTCATCAACAAAATGACAAGTTTGCAGAATCTGATCTCTTCATATTGCAAAAATGTCTTCCTTTCTGTTGCCAGATCTATAGCTCTACTTTAGAATCTTTCAAGTTTCTGGACAGCCTGGCCATTAGCAGCATATTATTTATATCCTGTACAATAATAGCTATGCTCCTCTCATTTTTGAGTACTTGAAAGCATAAGCATCATTTAAGGCTTGCCAAGGTGTTGGAAACCTAGAAACTGTCTATTTGGAAATCTCCTTCCCGCTTTGAAATTAAAGACTTTTCAGAAAGGAGTTTGCTGACACTGAACATCTGGCACTTTGCACTGAGAAATATAGTTAATATATTTTTTTATTATACATATTCTGTATATTTAATAATATGTTGGAATTACTTTAACCCTTTAACAGCTGTGTACAGGTGTAGAACTGAGAACCTCTTAGTTTGAGATGATCGAAATAAATGCAGAGGTAGACCTTCATATATTAACTGGTTTTTATTCTACACATTTATTCTTATTTATTTTAATAGTCCTTCTGATAGTGTTTTCAAAGCAATAGCATACATCTGATGACTACCGTTCAGCCACCATTTGAACTTAGGACAATATTAAACAAAGGGTAATTACAATTGATCCTCGTATGTATAGCTGTCATGGTATCCCATAGTCATATGATGTGATTTCCTTACCTTATAGTTCCCCAGAAATAAAGTCAATGGAGAAGCCTGCAGACAATCAGACAATCATGGGCACCTAGAATCCTTGCTTAATGATCCACATGGTTCTTGATTAATGATGGCAACCAGATTGACTGGCCTTTGCTAAATGGACAATCACATGTTTTTCTTTTACTTGCTAGTAATCATTAGGATCTCATTTCCTAACAATGCTTCTGCATTAATCTAGTTTCTGTTCATTATGCTGCATCTTTCATTTTCTTGTGTTTTATTAGATTGTTCTTCAGCAGGTCATAAAACTACTGTACTTAATAATCTTGCTATCTCTTATTTTTCTGGTTTTCTTCTTACTGAAATATGGATTCTCCCATTAGATGCTTTAATTCCTGTGACTATCTGCTTGATTCGTCCTCTTTCCCTCTAACCTTGTCATCAGCTAACTAGTGAGACTGTACAATAGCTCCTTTACCCATACATATCTGCCATATTCATCTATATCTCCATTACATTTGAGAAAACACCTAGCTACTGTATTTTTAAAAAATCTTGGCTTGTATGCTTTTGCTGTCTCTTGGCCTGACTTCTGAATCCTTTCTGTCTCTCCCTTCTTTCTTCACTCTACTGTTTTGATAATGGGAGGTTTTTTTAATATCTACTTTGGTTCTTTCACTCAATCTCATGCCTGCTAGTTTGTGTTGCTTCTTAGATCTTTTTATTACTTTGGTGCATTCAATTCGTCGTTTGATCTCTTTTCCTTACAGAATTGTACTGAAATTCCTCTTTACAATCATCTCATACTTATGAGCATGTTCCCTATGGTACAAAGATGTGTTACTGTTCCTGAGGATCATGTCTTCATGACATGTATGTATGTATGCATGCATGTATGTATGCATCAATGCTTGAATTTATAGGAGATGACTAAGACATGTTATTATTTCCAGCTCGTTCCTGAAGCAACCTAGAGTATCAAATCAATCTACTTTGAAAGTAGTATTTTCCCTTCTTCTTTATACACAAAACTTCACATATTAATAATCTTGGGTACCATAGGGTCAGAGATTATGTGATCAGAACACAGAACTATCCTGTCCAATTGGCCAAAAAATGCTCCTTTCCTGGTTTTGCTCCCCCTCTGTGATCATTTTAAATTTGGTTGTGAGAAAGATTGGATACCTGGTCTTTGCACTGGTATATCGAACTCCCAAGAGATCAATATATCGAAAGGTCTATCAACCAGGAATCATGCTATTTGGTGGTGTGTACATTATAGTGAATATGCTGGACAGATAGTAAAATAAAGAAACCATGTGAGATGTACTATCTCACACACAATGTGTAATACAGGGTAGGAGACACTTTACATGAAATTAGTTTCAGGAAGGAGAAAGATTCAGAGGTACAATAGCATTGAGAACATTCTGGATTGGGTTTCTCTACTTTGTATTTCAAATAGGCTGTTCAATCATCAACAGCAGGTGTGTCAAACTCGCAACCTGTGGGCTGGATGCATCACACACTGGCCATCCCCATTTTAGTGACAACAATGTGACACTGTAAGTTTGACACCCATGACCAACAGGCTTCTGGGGGAATGGAAATATGTTTGACTGATCAAATTTACAGTGTTTTAGAATTGGATGAAATATATACAGCAGCAATGAAAAAAAATACTGAGGGATTTTGAAATGCTGAGATCAATAAGAGTTAGTTCTACAAAAAAGGGGGGAAGATGTTATAATTTAAAAGTTATGTAGAAGGAGAAATAAAGAATTGCAAAAAAATAATAATCAAAGGATGAACCAAGAAGCCAGTTTCAAATGAATCTTGTTCCTTAACGTGAAAACATCCATGGCGAAAAAGATAAAAGCGAGGCACATTTTTAACTGGGAAGATATGGGGAATGGAAACATAATGATCTTATTTATATGAATACAGTCATTAACAGTAAAACATGAAAGAAAGTTCACAAGAAATAAAGAGGGAGTCAAGAACAAAAGTTATGGAAAGCCATTAGAAAAAAAATGGAAATACTAATGGAAAGGAGTTTTTAGAGAGTTAACATCTGGATTTTTGTTTGATTTGGTTTTATTTTTTTTAAAAATACATAGTGTGACTACAGAATACACAAAAAGTATATGTGATTAGCAATATACAGGTCACAGGTCCCAAAAGCAAGAAGTTGAATGAGGATTTGGGAATTTATTGAAGAAAAGAATAATTAAGACTGAAAGCTTTCACAGTTACATTAATATACTTTCCTGCCCTTCCTTGAACTGAGGAGAACGCATATTGGCATAAATGGAGCTATACCCATTGCCTACCTTAGTGATCTTCAATTTGGGCAACTTTAAAATGTACTGTATGGACTTCAAATCCCATGCTGGCTGCGGAATTTGGGCAGTTGAAAAGCATACCTGGTTTATGCTGAATACTTGATGTTGCAATGATCAACCTGAAGTGCAGATTTCATCAAAGCCTGAAAGAGTTCTTAGGCATTCCTTCAATTCATGTAAATTAGGAGAGCCAGTCTTTTTCTGCTAGGTTGCAAACCAGTTTTCTCTAGCCCAGAAAGAAAAGTCTCCCTCTCTCTCTGTGTATAGCATACTCTTATATACTGCTCCATCGTGTTTTACAACACACTGAATGGTTTATACATGCCAGCATATTGTCCACAACATTCTGGGTCCTCTTTTTGCCAGCCTCAGAAGGATGGAAAGTTGAGTCAGTCAGTGTCGAAACTTCTGACTGTGGATACAGTTAGCCTGCAATGCTGCATTCTAACCACTGTGCCTCCATTAAAATATCTATATCTATATATCAATATCTATATCTATCTATCTATCTATCTTATATTTATATATTATATATAATTATAGGGAACATAAGCCTGTATGCTGGAGGGTGCCGGTTCAAATCCCAGTAACAACAACAGTGAGACCAGCTGATGAGGGCTAATGAGCCTGAAATGGTACCATCCTGGCCTCTTACAATTTAATCAGCTCTTAAAAAATAACATATATATACATATATATATATATATATGTAAATAAACTGAAAATACTTTCTATCATGTGCATTTATAAGTTAAAGAAAAAGAAGATATGTTCTTTTTCCCAGAAACTTGCCAGGGGGTAGAGTTGAAATAGTTAATTTAAGATATGGACTTTTCTCATTAGAGGTTAGCTATGTGCTCTGTAACCATAGTTCCTAAATTGTCTTCCTGTTGACGTACTGTGAGTAAACGTTTTGTGTTAAAAGTTAATGTTCCACACTTCAGTGATAACTATGAGCTTGTCAAATGTACTCTTGTTCCAGGTTAAACGTTCAGTTTTCTGTACAAAATATGCTTGGCTGCATAATTTCATGTCTAAGGATCAGTCAGATCACAAAACAATTTTTTAAAAAGCATTTGGTTCACATATATGCAAACTTCAAAGACCACAGAAAGATACATCTGCACTACATATTTAAGAAATACTAAAAGCTATGCTTTTATTACATCTCATGGATTTTTTCATGTTTACTGTTGCAGTACCATCAAATATACAAGTGAAGTGCATTTTAAATAAGGAATAAGTGTAACATCTAAAACATATATTGCTGTCTAGGTTTATAAAAGACTTTTGCTGACAAGTTATTAGAGCTAATGAAATTTCTACCCTGCTCTCAGCAGGAGTCAACAAAAAGGCTAAATCAGCAGGATTCACAAATGATGAATGGACAAGAACACAGACTTGATCATTCTTCCAATAATGCTATACAATTCTCATAACTGTGTAGTGGCAACAATGAAGTCAAAAGTCTCAAGTTACTCTAAATATAGTAAGTCATAAATTTAAACCATTGAGAATATTGTTATGTAGTCTTTCCCTCTTCAGTGCTTCCCAGATGTGTTAGCTTATAACTTCCAGATTTTTAAATGAGTATAGCCAAAACTATTATATGAACACAACTTCTCAGAACTTTGGTTAATTAAACACTACCCACTGTTTTCCTTGGCCCACAAAAGGAGAATATGTAAACATGTTATCTCAAAGTAACTGCAACAAAATGGATCAGGAGAAAACAAGAGGGAAATACATCCATATTATCCCTTTCAAGTAAAATCTGAAACCTTATAAAGTCCCAGTTCTTGTGTCTTTATATGGGAGAGGAAGGAAGAGTTTAACCATTTTGCTTAGTCAATGGGAAAGCCAGATTTGTTTAACAACTGCATTACTAATTTACAAGTGCAGTGATTCACTTAACAAAGGCAGCAAGAAAAGTCGTAAAACAGAGCAAAGCTCACTTAACAAATTTCTCACTTAGCAACATAAATTCTGGGCTCAATTGTACTTGTAAGTTGAGAACTACCTGTAGTTGCCCATTTGAGACAGGGCTCCTGACTTTTCATTCCCAAACAAGGCAAACAACATAAGAAAGCAATTTGAATCCTAGTTTTAACCCGTGGGTTGTCAGGAACAATGCAGAATAAAAGTGTTTATTAACATTTACGGCCTGGGTAATTATTTATTATAGGTACTTTGGCACGGTTACTATTTCTTGCAAATAGAATACTTATGAGTGTCACACATTTTTAACAATAGTTTTTTTAAAAAACTTTTTAATTTTATGGTTATGAAATGTAGATACTTCCAAGTCACTCTCACAGCATCATGTCATTTTTTTTCTTCTGCATACATTCTATATCTATGTTTAAGCATTACTGTATTTTTCGGAGTATTAGACACACCGGAGTATAAGACACACCCAAGTTTTGAAGAGGCTTTTTAAAAAAAAAAAAAGTAGGTAGATAGATAGAAGGATAGAGAGGAAGAGAAAGAGAAAGAAATACAGTAGGTAGATAGGTAGAGGGGGAGAGAGAGAGAAATACAGTAGGGAGGGAGGGAGGGAGACGGAGTGTGTAGTTAGGTAGGTAGGTAGATAGATAAAGTGAGTAAGAGAGAGAGAAATACAGTAGGTAGATAAGTAGGGAGAGAGTGTGTAGATAGATAAGTAAGTAGAGGATAGAGAGAGAGAAATACAGTATAGAGGGAGGGAGAGAGAGGGTAGGTAGGTAGGTAGGTAGGTAGGTAGATGTTTCCAGGTGTATTTACCCATGTGCTGGAGAAGGAAATCACTGCTAACCTATAGGACCTAAATCTTTGTTTCTGCTGGCATAGCACTTGATCAATGTAATTCTCATCAACCACACTAACCAAGCAGCTTTCCAAAAGGGGAAAAAAAGTTTTTGTACTCTGCAAATTTCCCCAAAATGGCCTGTTTTTCGCAACAGCTTGCAGAGTGCTTCAGGGGTGGGTGGGTGAGCAAAGACCGGCCCTTTTGCAAAAACAGGCCATTTTTTGATCAAAAAAATTGCATGCATAGCCTTATGGAGGCTTATAGAGTGAGGGCTGGGCGGGGGCAAAAAACAGCCCATTCTTTGCTCATTTCTGCCTTCCCCAGTTCTCAGGAGCTATCTGAAAGCCTGCATAAGGCTCTGCACGGCCATTTTGGTGAAGGGGCGGGGCTTCAGGAGGCAAAAATGCTGTATTCAATGTATAAAACACACCCAGATTTTCAGCCTCTTTTTAGAGGAAAAAAAGATGCACCTTATACTCGGAAAAATATGTTAAGCAAAACTACGAGCCATTTATAATAAAAGTTAATGTATAAAGCAGTCAATTGCTCTATATTAGAGTTTTCTCAAAAACCTTCTAATCTTTTGTCCTCAAAAGCTGGTCTAACCAAGATTTTTAATTACCTCAAAATGTCTGGGATTCTGTCACATCATTGCCTGAATTCTGGTTGCCTTGCAATAGGCAGTACTTTATAAAAGCTGCAGGAGAAATCCCTCTCTTAGGAACTAAAACAAATTTCAGATCCACATTCATGAATTAGATCTCTATGGAAGAATGGACACTATTTCCAATTTACTTTTCATTAAGAAACAATTTTTATCACTTCTTGTGTACCTGAGGCATGTTGGATAGCTCCAAGGGAGAAAATATCCTTCTCACTTACTTGTCCATTGCCATAAAGACAGCAGTACATAGATTGTGTGCTGAGGAATGGTTGTTTATTAGAAATAGATTTGTAATGTAACACATGGACAGTTTGCTCCTGGGAAAATAGTACTGTAGGAGTTTAGTCAGAGGGTGTAACTGAGAGAGTGACAGTTGAGACAAGGCCTTTCCCATCATTGCAGCCTCCAGACAGGTTGGATTAGCAATTGTTTATGGGAATTGAGATTCAGAACATCTGGAAGGAATTAGGCAGGGAAATATGATTAAAGAATAGAGTTGCTGGTAAGGACAGTGTATACATTTAACAACAGGGAAAAAAAATAGAATACAGACTCAATTGATTGAGAGTTATTAAGTAAAATGTTGCTTAATACAATAAGTGAACCAGATCTCTCACTCTTTCAGAAACCAGTGTAAATCAGAGAATGCTGTTTCCTCTGGTTGGAGAAAGAAAATTTTTAGTGTATATGATATATGAAGATCTCACTCAGGAAAAGAAATCTTTTTTCATGTGTGAAGTACTGTCACTCTTGTAATGGAACCAGCTCCATGTAGAGTTCTAAATTATTATTTATGTTTGTTACCATTGCATACATTATTATAACATACATTTTGATTGGCTTTAAAGACAGATTCTTCTGAAGGTGGCAAACACGCTTCAATCTCAATGACTAATGGTGTAATCTGATGGTGGATAAGATGCACCATTGAGATGGGAGATAGAGAAGGTGAAAGGGACAGATAGAAAGAGATAAACAATGAAACAACAATAATTAAATAAATAAAATTGTGTACCTTACTTTTTGTAAAGTAATCTCCTCTCCAAAGCATCCTCTTTTTCAAAAATGTAAAATAGGGCATTTCTACTTTAACATGAATAATAGAGATAGAAAGATAGATAGATAGATAGATAGATAGATAGATAGATAGATAGATAGATAGATAGATAGATAGATGATAGTTGATATACAATAGATAAATATACAATTGTTTGATAATAGGTAGATGATAGGATTGATTGAGAGATGATAGGCAGATAGATAAATTGCCATCTGAGATAGATATTGTTGATAGAGATAAATAGGTTGATCAATAATGATAAGACAAATGGATCTTCCTAGTGGTAAAGGTATATTTTATTCCAGATTTTTAAAAAAGTGTCAAAAAACCCGGTCCTAAGTCACTAAGTTATTCGGTCCCCTTGTAACTTCGGACAGTCCCTAAACGATCGGTCGTAACTCGAGGACTTCCTGTAATGCAAAACCAAGCGTTTTTCTTTCCTTCTGCCTTGAATTAAAAGCCCCTTTTCTGACTAACAAATGTCCCAAATGAGCTTTTTGTGGGAAAAACGTCTCCCACCGACATTTGCTAGTCAAAACCGGGCTCCTGATTTTGGGGAACCAAGCGTTCCAAACAGACGTTAAAGGGAACGAAACGGACCACAATTTAAATTCCATCCTCCTCTGCTTTGCATCCAGTAAAGGGATCGGCCGGTGGGGCGGAAGATCCGAAGCCTTTGAATAAAACGTATTTGGTTGGGAAATAAGATCTGTTTGATCTGTCCTGAATTGTGCCAAACCATTCAGGAAGAGCCGGTGAGAAAAATAGAATTTTTTTTTTTAAATCAGCTAGTCCTCGAATTACGACCAAAATACTGGCGGTCCTCAATTTACGACCACATTGGACATTGCAGAATTCCCATTGCTAAGCTGGCGGTGGCAGAATGATTTTTGAAAAAAAACTGCAGGCGGTCCTTACTGTATGACCACCACGCAGGCAGTCCTCGAGTTATGACCCTCAGGCAGGCAGTCCTCGACTTATGACCATTAGGTAGGCAGTCCTTGACTTATGACGGCGATTGAGATTCAGAATTCCCCTTGCTAATGCCAGGTGTTTCTTCAATGAGTTGTGCTGGATTTTTGGACTTTTTTGGTGTGTGTGTGTGTGTGTGTTATGGCCGTTGAATGAATTGCTGTGGTCGTTAAGTGAATTGCATGGTCCTTAAGCGAATCCTGCTCCTTCCATCAACGTGGCATATTGGCTGGGAAAGTCGCAAGTGGACATCACATTTGCCCCGTGCCCAAATGTGTTCATTTCTAGGGAATGCTATGACTGTCATAAGTGTGAGGATCGGTCGTAAGTCTCTTTTTTTCAGTGGCGGTGTACCTTAGAACGGTCGCAAAATGAACGGTTGGAAGTCGAAGCCTGCATGATATCGGTGGTCCTCACTTTACAACCGTTCCTTTAGAGGCCACTGAAAAAAAGGAACTTACGACCAATTTTCACACTTAACGACCCCCATGATTTATATTTGCATGCTTGTCAACCGACTCGTACTTACGACTGTCGCAGTGTCTCAGGGTCACGGGGTCTCCTTTTGTGACCTGACCAGCCCAGTGGAGAAGCCAGATTCACTTAACAACCACGTTACTAACTCAACCACCGCAGGGATTCCCTTAATAACGTTGGCAAGAAAGGTCGTAAAATGGGACAAGCGTCTCGCTTAGCAACATAGATTTTTTGGAGGGGAGGGGCGTCGGTTGAGGTCATAACTTGAGGAGTCCCTGTCATTCCAATCCTACCTCGTTTGTGCATCCAACGAACCTTTGGTTGTAAAAGGTTGGGAAGGAGACCACCAGGAGACTCCTGATTTGGGGCACCCAGAGGTTCACAGCACCCTCCCTCCCTGGCCCTGGATTCTCCTTGAGCGGGAAGCGGGGGGGGGGGCTCTGTGTGGTGCTGTGCGCAAAGGCCTGGGTGCGTCCTGTTGCACAACACAAGACACAACATTTGTTAGGGAAAGAAGGCAGCAGCTCGGAGTGCCAGTCTAATTATGGCACACCCAAAGACACACACACACACACACACACACACACACACACACACACACACGGCTGTTTTCCCACCTCCCGGTGATGATTCATGCACACACATACCCTCCTCCTCGTGACACACACACCAGTTGGTGTGCAAGAGGGTTGTGCAGTAGCCGCAGGGAGCGTTTGCTGAAGGTTGTGGCTTTTGGGCGTGCAAGACGTAACATTTAGTGGCCGTTGGAAGTGACG
>JAPKID020001025.1:0-15779 GCA_026931265.2 Tropidonophis doriae | reverse complement strand
TAAAATGTAACGTTTTTTCCTATACCCCTTTCCCAATATTATTTTGTAAAAACCAATAAATTTCTTTAAAAAAAAAAGAGTCATGGAAGTCCCATCACTGGAGATTTCCAAGCAAATGGAAATTGTACAGCAGCCGATTGTATGCTATGGTTAGAGAATGCTGCCTTCAGCAGGGTTGAAGTAAAACATCTTCCCTATGATTCTGTGATTGGCAAAGTAGAAAGCTGTGCCCCCAAAAGCCTAATGGGCTGAATTTCATATAATGGTTAAGATGGCACACTACATTAAAATTGACTTAAACATGCCTTATAGGAGGAATGTCAAACTTGCAGTCAGTGGCTGGCCACACCCACCCCTGTTTTAGTGAAGGGGGAAAAGTCACAATACATCACGTGATGACATCATGACCCAGCGAGTTTGAAACTCCTGCCTGATAAAGTAGGCTATAATTGGTTCAAATTGCACAACGTGGTATGTCATTAAGCCATAGTTCATAGACGACAATTACTCAGTTCACACACAACATGCCAAGCCTCAAATTACACTAGTGTTTGTGAACTTAAATCATACGGTCTCTCATTGTTCCTGTCTTTTGTCACTATAGCTCATAAGTGTCAAGCTTAGCGGCATCATGTTACTGTCACATGACTTATCCCAATGTTTTTCGCCTTCACAGAGCTAGGATGTGTGTGGCCTATGTCAGAGGTGGGTTTCTGCCGGTTCGGCCCGGATTGGGTGAATTGATAGTGGCAGCGGCGGGAGGCTCCACCCACCCACCTGGCTGCTTCTGCGCATGTGCACGAGTGAACCAGTGCTAAAAAAAATGGAAACCCACCACTGGCCTGTGCATGATGCATCCAGCCTGCTGGCCATGATTTTGACACCCATGTTAACAGCTTAAGTAAGAGCACAAAAAAGGCAAATTAAAATTTTGTTCAGAATATTTCTGTGCAATGAAATCTTTTTAACTTTCTGAGTATAGGATATACAAAGAGCTAAGCTCGCATCACATTGATGGGGGAAAATTATGGTTGTTTTCTATGTCCCTTTCTTTTATCTGGGGGCAGAAGTCTGTGTTGTGCTGTTAAACTAAAAGGCATTAATTCCAGATTCTCATCGGCCAAATGAAAGCATACGGTATATATTTTGTTTTATCCTCCATTAAGACTCCTCCATTATGTAAGAATATACATGTTGCTTCTTTCATATGTAGGGGATCCATCCAATTATTTCACTTTGAAGAATAGACATATAATGTTGCACATAACCTTTTGATCTGAACAAAGAGCAAAGAAAGTGACTACTCTCTTGATTTTTGCCAGATTATGTTGACTTGAATGTATCCAGGCATCTGCTAGAGACCGAGAGAAGCTATTTATTGAATTACTGTTTTCTAGCAAGAAATGACATTGGCATTACGTTACTGGTACTGATTTCTTTTTTTTTTCATATGCTTTCTTTTTTTCCCCTAGCATCCTCCTGGTCAACTGAGAAGGAAATACAGTTCCTGTTCTACTATTTTTCTGGATGACAGTACAGTCAGTCAGCCCAACCTCAAGTATACAATTAAATGGTAGGTATGGCAGCATTCCATTGCCGGGAAAAAATTACACAGACACACACACACACACACACACACACACACACAGCTTTGCATTGTTTCTGATTATTGTTTCCAGCAGTAGCATTCTAGAAAATAGAACGCCAAATATGGATTGTCCTATATGAAGTTATGACAATGCCAAATGAATAGTCCTTTTACAACAGAGTTATGTCCACTGGAGTTATGTCCACTGAGGCATGCACACAGTCACATAATCAAAATTCAGGTTCTTGGCAGTCCACCTACATTTACAGCCACATGGGCACTTCAACTCTTCTTCCTGCATTTTCCCCTGCTCTCTGCTCCCTTGGCTACTCTAAACTCCATGACTTCTCCGTCTGCCTTAGACAAAGATAGGCATGGCTTCTGGAAGAAGCTATGACATGACCAGCAGCTGTCTTGCAAAAGGCCAGAGACATTGGCCTTTTGCAAGGAGGGAAGTGGAGGAAAGACGATGGTGAAGGTCAGATAAGCCAAGCATGGCCACCCAATTGGAGGGCAGCAGAAGTGGTGGAATGCAGACCCATCAAAAGGGCGGAGATGGCAGGGACCTAATTAAGTGGGGGAATTGAAGAGGAGGCATTTCTTTACCCTTCCAAAGCTTGGTGCGAGGACAACCCAAAACAGGAATGGCTTGGATTGGGGTGGATCCTCACCTAATGACTGAATGGGATTCATTTAAGGACCAAAGTGGGGATTGCCATGTGCGCCATCACTCAGCGACACGATCACATGATTCCATGCTTTGTAACCATATTGCTTAATAACAGAAATTCTAATCGGTTGTAAACGGTTGTTAAAATTGTAATGTAAAATGTAAACGATTACAAAAATTCTCTGGTGTATATCAACAGATTTCATGTACTGGAAATGAGTGGAATAGTTAGGATTGAGATTTGATACATTTTTCCTCACTTCTCCTTCCGCTTTAAATATAAGTAAGGATATTGAGTGCCCTAAATATGTTCCTATGCATTTTTAAAGCTTTAAATTAGAGAAGTTCTGTTCTTGAAAGTTTGCCTATTGTGGTGAGGTTGCAGTTGAAGTTTTAAAATATGTAATTTTAAAATTGGCAATTTTCTTAGGGAGACAAGATTTGGATGTCTGTTAAATGAGTTCAGGCATAGTTTCTCCTTGCCTTCCTTCCTGTTTGTTACTGCCAGCTGCAAATATATATTTGTTTTTAGTGAACAATTCCAAAACAATTTTTGTGTCCTTGGATTAATCTAAGGTTCTACTTATGAGTCTCTTCTGTTGCATTTTTTTGGTCTTTTTTTTTTTTTTTTACATTTTCAAATGCTGAGATACTTTTTGGAACTGCCTGGTTGTTATGATAATTGTTTCTTTTTTTACTGCAGTGTTGAAGGTCTTTTTGACTGCCTTGATAGATGTACCACCAAGGAGTAGTTCCCATCGTTTTTAGCTGTGCTTGTGTGTGGCACAGCTATCACCAACAGCAGACAAAGCTTTGATAATTGGCTCAAAGTTTTAATCTTTATGTGGATGCAAATATATTCCAAGTTAAAAACTGCAAAATCAGATTAGTTCTCTATTCAGATCTGGTTTTTTTTAAAATTTTGCACAGTTGTGTCTCACAGCTTTCCTAACGTTGAAATGTTAAATATATTGCTTTTCTTTAAAAAAGGTATGAATTTTCAGATATTTCTGACAGTGATTTTTGAAACCCCATGAAAAACAAATTATAGTATAACTGGAACATTCTATTGCCTTAATTTATGTATAATAGAATTATGATTATTTTGCAAAGCTCTTCTAAGGACAAAAATATACTTTTATCGTTATTTATTAGGTTTTGTGCTCTCAATGTTTACCTCTCCTTTGAATTCTTCCTTTAAAACTCTTTCTTTTATAAATATAGTATGGCCTAAATTTTTATAGGTATAATAATATAATAGTAACCTGAATACTAACTGTTTTATCAGCACAATAGCTCATAAAGTCAGCTACAGGTTAGTTCACTTAGTGACTGTTCAAAGTTGCAACAACATTGAAAAAAGTGACATAACCATTTTCCATACTTACGACCACATCCCCATAAGTACATGATTTACAGTTGGGATGCTTCACAACTGTCTCCTATTTATGACGGTTGCAGTGTCCCAGGTTTATATGATCTCCTTTTGCAACCTTCTGACAATCAAAGTCAATGGGGAAGCCAGATTCACTTAACAACTGTTTTATTAATGTAGCAATTGCAGAGATCCATTTAACAACTTCGGCAAGAAAAGTCATAAAGTGGGGCAAACCCCACTTAACAAATTCATCACTTAACATTATAAATTTGTGGTCATAAGTTGAGGACTACCTATACTTAACTTCCTTGCTCCCTATGCTGTGTTGTCACATCTTGTACTATTATCAGCATTAAACTAAGATGCAGCTGTTAATCCATTCATTGAATAACCCGAAAGGAGGGAGGGAAATATCTATTTAAAACATTTTTTTTTGTTTATTTAATCAAATGTATGTAATCACCCATGTTAACAGAAATGATTGAGTGGCATACCTATTCTTGTTTTCAGGCAATAAAATGGCTTTATCTTGGCCTGTATAATTGTTGCATTCAGTACAATTTTGCTACAAAACAGCTTATCCTTTTTTGTTGCTTTTATTGATATACATTCCCTCTTTTGATTTAAAAAAAAAAGGTTGAATGGCCCCTCAGAGATTTGATTTAGTTATAAAACTTAATGTTAAGATGTAATATATTCAAAACGCATTAGAACCCTAACTCTTTATTTTCTTTTACAGCGTAGCTCTTGCAATATACTACCATATCAAAAATAGGTGAGTTTGAAATAGTTCAAATACTAATTCAATGTTTTTTCCTTTTTTAAAAAAAAATCACTGCCTTGTAAGGAAGTTTGCAAACAGGACACTTCATGTGAATATTCAATGCTATTGCATATGTAGCCTTGAATGTGTTGCAATCGGAACTGAAACAGTAAGTAGTCTTCCCATACAAGGGTGTTCTAGGTGACCAGTGATGGTCAGTGATGAGGAAACACCCACATAATGGATCGTGTCCATTTACATAATCCCAAATCCCAAAGTAAGCTTCAGAGAAATTGTTCTAACGGGATCATGGATGAAGACCTTAAAATATAGCTTATCTATATTAAAACTCAAAGTCAGTATTATATATGTATGTATGTATCTATGTATGTATGTATATAAAGGTTTCCCTGAAAATGAGTGGTAGTAGTTTCCAGCTCTAGGGGATGGTGGTCATCTCTGTTTCAAAACTGAAAGCCAGTGCTGTCCAAAGATTTCTCTGTTGTCATGTGGCCGCCATGAATAAACACTGAAGGGCATGGGGCACTGTTGCCGTCCCACCAAAAGTGGTCCCTATTTTTCTACTTGCATTTTTTACGTGTTTTCGAACTGCTAGGTTGGCAGAAGCTGGGACATGTAATGGGAGCTCACTCCATTATGCAACGCTAGAGAATTGAACCACTGCACTGCCCACCTTCTGATTGACAAGCTCAGCGTCTTAGCCCCTGAGCCACCACGCACATATACACACACACACACACACGCACGCACACACGCACACATGCACACACACACACACACACACATCTATTTTTGGAACCTTCATGCTTCCTTGTATAGTTTTTAATTTTTTTTTATTTTAAAGAATCTTGACAAAATCAGTAGATGGAATACAGAAGTGCAGAGGAGACATAGACAATATTCTAATCAGTAAATTATATGGCTGTAATTCAAAACCAACATTCTTATTTACATATTGCCATTTGTGTAGTAAGTCTTAAGATGCACAAATCTCTCCAATGTTTGAGTACTGGTCAGATTTGGAATATTGACACATGCACATACAATGCTTTTAATTAGATATGCCATTTTATTTTGCTACCTTTGCTATTTTTTCCCTGGTAATTAGTGGTGGCATTGGTAGACAAAGTCACCAAACATCAACTGAGCAAAAAACAAATTGCTTGAGGTTGCCTCTTCTACTCCATTAGGATGGATCCTGCTGAAAGACTTCTTCTTTTCTTTTGTTCTTTGCTTTGGTCAGATGACCACTTTTTCATCCAAAATCTTAGATTACAAATATCTGTTTAATTTGTTTAAATAAAAAAAATATCAAGTGGATTGTGGAGCCTAATGGGCAGCATAGGTATTGTTTGCAGAAACATGGATGCTCATAGTCAATTGGAGATGTAACTGGCAGCCGTGGGAAAATATAGAACACTAGAATACTTCAGTTCTCTAAGGTGCTTCTGTCCTTCTGCCATGAAATTATATGGACTTCACCACTGATCTCATTTCAAAGGAGTACCTTTTCAGAATTCACTTGAAGCCCATCTTCTAAATGGAAGTTTTGTCCAACATTTGTACCTCTGCAAACATAAATGTTACTGAACTAGCATCCATGGAGTGTGGACAGAAGATATACTTACACTCCCTATGATCTTCCTGTCCTTTCAAGATTCTGCTGCCCCCATTTACTGTGTTATGTAGGGTACACAAAAAGACCTAAACACAAATTCTGTGACCCTAATTTTGAGCACTTGGGAGAAAACTGGACGTGAGTAGTTAACTAAGACGACGAGGATTATTTTTTTTTAAAGAGATTTTCTGAATCTGATTATCCTTGTTCCAGAATGATGTACATGTGCCCTCTACTGTTACCTTGGAAGTATTGTAATGTTTCCTAATCAGTAACCATCTATTCATGTAAGGGACATCTACCTAAGGTCAACCAAAAGTCTAATTTATCTGCCATTCTTTCTGCTGTGATAATCAGCTACATGTCGATGGAACAAAGCTCACCAGCAGTTTATAAAGGCAACTACTGCTGTTAAGCAATTATTGTGTGGGATGGAACAAAACTCTGCTGTGTGGCAACTGACCCCATAATTATATTTTAGTATTTCTGCTTACATTGGCATCTAATGAAAGCAACAGATGGCAGGTAGTTTAAAAGCTCTAGTGCTTTTTTGATAAATTATTTTTTTAAGTGGCTTCTTGTTCCTATCCTCCATCCCTCCCATCCCCTCATTTGATAGGGGAGACAATATGTAAGTAAAGCAAAATGATGCATTCAGTGATGGGTCCAGGGGTGAAATACTATCAGTTCACCCGAACCAGTAGTTAAAAATTACCAGTTTTCCCAAACTGTAAATTAAAAAATGTTACCGGTTCAGGCAAATCAGTAGCTCCGGTCAGCTGTGCAACGATCAACTAATTGTTGCACAGCTGATCCTCAGAACTTCAGGTTTGCCCGAAACAGTAGCATTTTTTTTTTACTAACAGTTCGGGTGAATGGTGCGTATGCGCATGCGAAGCGAACTGGTAGCAGATTTCAGAGCATTTCACCCCTGGATGGGTCCAAGCTTCTTTCGGGTCATAGGATTGGGTTGGAAATGGCTTTGGATTCCAGAAAAAAGGGTATATATACCAATCTGTTAAAAAACACCATTGAATTGAAAGAAAGGAAAAGCTGTACTGTTTTTCCCCTGTCCAGTCAGTAAGATGTCGTTGAGATTCATTCTTTCATTCCACCGAGGATTGCTCTTATAAATTTTATTTTAAAATTTCAAAACAACTGTCGTTTTTGGAATAAAGAGATTTCACTCTTTCTCATATTCTGTTGTAGAGTGAGCTTAATTAAGTGATGTATTTCTTTGCTTGACTGGTTGTAACACCTGGAGAGCTTAACTCTATCTACATTTTTGTTTTTGCAAATGTCCTTCAAGTCTAAATAGCTTGGTATATGAGTGAGGGCTGATTCATTTTTCCCCAGCATGGCATACCCTCACTAGTTTTCCATGGACAAATATAGAAAGTCTACTTTTCAATATAGTCCTTACTTCCCTAGCAAGATGATAGATCCCATTGATATGGCTTCCCACAGGATGGGACCCTATTCTAAATCAGCTGTTTTGTAGGACTTTGAGAAGTGTTTCTCTCCATTTCTGTTTGTTCAGTAACATTACCATTGATTCTCTTCTTTTCTTTCCCCCCTCTTCTAGGGACGTAAATGGAACAATGCTCCTAGATATTTTTGATGAAAATCTCCATCCCCTTTCGGTAAAGCTCACTTACATAAGGACAATAACAAAAATTTGGAATTTACAATTTGGGTTCTGCTACTTCTCCGCCCTTTATGTCTGCCACTTCTTTCCAAATTATGTGTAACATATTCTCATTTTTAAAAATAATATTATTTCCCCAGAAATCCGAAGTGCCACCAGATTATGACAAACATGAACCTGAACAAAAGCAGATTTATCGCTTTGTTCGGACGTTGTTCAGTGCTGCTCAGCTAACTGCTGAATGTGCTATTGTCACCCTGGTGAGTATACAAAAGATCATAGTTGAAATGCTTAAAGGTAAAGGTTCTCCTTGCACATATGTGCTAGTCGTCCCCAACTCTAGGGGGCAGTGTTCATCCCTGTTTCAAAGCCGAAGAGCCAGGGCTATCCGAAGACTTACCCGTGGTCATGTGGCCGGCATAACTAAACGCCAAAGGCTCACGGAACGCTGTTATCTTCCCCTCAAAGTGGTTCCTATTTTTTCTACTTGCATTTTTACATGCTTTCAAACTGCTAAGTTGGCAGAAGCTGGGACAAGTAATGGGAGCTCACTTCATTATGCCGTGCTAGGGATTCGAACCACCAAACTGTCAATCTTTCTCGACAAGCTCAGCGTCTTAGCTGACCCACCATGTCCCTTAAAATACAACAAATTTTAGACCCTCAGTTTAAGATTTATATTTGGAGTTAAGATCATATATTAGATTCACCCACCTATGACTTCATGTATAAAATAGATGCTGCAGGTGAGACAGAATACATATAAATACTTACAGATACTTTTAGCTTCCATATAGGGTACCTTGAATTTACGTAACATTTGCTTACTATTTTCCTTGTCTTTTTATTTATTTAATCACAATTTTAAAAGCCAGTCTCCCTCAGAGAGGGGTTTTGGTGGGTAGATTCAACAGTTCTTATTTTTCCTAAATATCTATCTATCTACTGCAGACTAAATATTTTCAGTTATCTTTCTTTCTTTCGTTCTGAGATTCACAGTCCAAACTCTTTTTAACCCTGCCTTATTTTGCAATGTATATTATGTGCAATATTTGCCCCAATTAATTTCTAAATCTGTGGGTCATTCACATAAATTTTATGTTTATTAATTTTAAGGGATTCTGACTTTATTCTCATATACCAGGTGGCCAAATATCTTAATATAATTAAGTATACCATACATGTTATTTTATTTTACCTTATTTTTTTTACCCCTGATAATTAATTGTTGCATTAAACTATTTCTAGGTTCAAAGACTATAATAATGATATTTGAGTTTATTTGATTTTGCAACATAGCATTGTAGTTCAATTCTTAAATTTCATATTTTTCCTGTCGCACTTAAATGATCCTTTCCTTTATCCATTCCTTTCCTCTTTCTCCAGATGATATCTGGAGAAATAATTGATTTTGAATGTTCTCAAGTTAAATAATAACTTTATTTTTAAGGAAGTTTGGAAAATATGTTGTATGATTATACAAATTATTTCCAAAATACCTTTTCTAACAGGCAAACTCAATAGGTTTTCATTTGGAGGTGTATTTCACCCTTATAGCACATCTTTAAATAAAGTAGCTAGGAAAAAGGGAGCAGATTGGAATGATGGCACATAAGAAAAAGGAATGTGAAATCATTGAAACCGGATCTGTACATCCCTATTCCACATTTGCAGTTACTATTTATGAGGGGACTTCATTTTTGTTGAGATAATTGGGGTCACAAAAGGTTAAATCAGTGGCTCCAATCTAGTTACAGCTTCTATCTTCTTGTCTTCTATTTAGTTAAAAAAAGAAAAACAGCTGTGCTTTCAAACTGTGACAAGCATCGTATCTCCTTTGGGCTTTTCCTAACATTTAACCGAAAGCTCCCTTTAATTAAAATAACAAATCTAAACACTTGATTTTCTAGATCTATTTTGGTCTGGGTCTGGATCATAACATGAAGACCATACTTATTGTTCTGATAGATAAACTTTTAAGAAGGGTGAATAGGGAATACTTCCTTTTTCTTGGTGATATCAACAATTTTGGATAAAAACAGCCATAACATTCTTGGGGATCACATTAGAGAATTAAAGTTGGAGATGCTATCTTGCCATGATTCTGTTCCTACATTAAGCTTCTGGTTTGTAAAGATGTTGGATTTTATTCAACATCTTTACAAGGCACTGGGAATGTTTGTCAGAAGCTATGAAACTAGATGTCATCTCCATTCTACTTCTCTTTCCTGCCATCATCAAAGTTGCCAAGCTTTGTAATTGGTTCTTGTTTGGAGTAGATTGCAGCCTAAGTGACAACTTAATTCTGAGAATTCAGAGGGGGTGATGCAATGGTGGGCTGCTGGGTTTGGGCGATCCTCTAGCTGGGATTCTGCCCACTTTGGCAAACCCCAAATGCTGCCCCTGGATGGCCTCTCCCACCCCATCTCTCCCACCCAATCCTGCTCCTCCCAGGAGTCTTCCACCTGACCCATTCATCATGCCACGTAAGCATAGGGCCCACATGGAAGCTTGGGGACGGGGGGAAGTGGGCCTCCAGAGCCTGTGGGAAGCAGTTTTCTCCCTCCCGGAGGCTGGGAATGATGAAAAATGGGCCTACTGGAAGTCTAGAAGCAGGCCTGTTTCCAGCTCCAGAGGAGCCCGGTGGAAGCAGTTTTCACCCTCCCAGAGGCTCAAGAGAAGCTTCTGGATCCTGAGGAAGGTGAAAAATGCCCCCTCCCCCGCTTTGGTGCAGGAGGCCAATTATGCCATGCCCACCATGGCCATGCTCACCCAGCAACGGAGCAGTGAATTGTTACTGCAATTTTTAAAGCCCATCCCTGGGTTGATGGCCTGGGAAGATTGTGGCCAAACAGTAGGGGATTTTGCTGCCTCCAGAGTGGTACATTTCATCCCATGAACGAACAAGTGCACATTTTGCTCTTTGACCCTACTTTGTCTTTAGAGCTGTGGAATAGTAAGTTTTAAATCATAGATTCCTGATTTATCAATGGTGCCTCTTTTTAGGGAGGTCTAATCTGAGCATAATGGTCTTTAGTACATATTTAGATAATGTGTTCTTTAACCTTTACTCTTCTTTCCATAGAAGCTGTTTTAGACAGCTATCTAAATTTTATCTTGATATTATGTTTTATATATTTTTATTTATTAACTATTTATCTAATTTAGAAGCCACTCATTTCTCTCTCAGAGGGATTCTGAGCAAGTCACAATTTTATATAATATTTTACTTTGATTTTCATCTTGTGTTTGGAAGTGTAATTGTTTTACGATATTAATTCATGTCATTGACTGTGATGTCCTAAATACTGTAATCTCAAGATGGACATGCTACAATATAGAATATTGCATATAGATGCATCATATAGAAATTACTTAAATAACTTACATTCTAACCCTAATCTTATTACAGAGTTATTTGAAGAATAAATGAATGGTTTGTGTGTGTGGAAAATATTGTTTTTGCCATCCTCTATTTGATCAAAATTTAAAATAAATAACATAGAATAGAATAATGAACCATAGGGGGAATAGGTAGAAAGGACAAAGATTTATTTTTCAGTGGGTTAGGAAACTTCCGCACACAATGGATGCTATCATTTAAAAAAGTAGGTTTTATTTTACCCTTTTCCTTCCAGCCTTGATTTTTGTTGAGAACCATAATTCAGTGGTAAAATACTGGCCATAAAAGATAACAACACCCTGAGGCTGAAAAATATAACCGCATTTTTTTTCCCCAAAGAGAATTGTAATCATCATTGTAGATAGTAAAGCAGTCTATTTAAAAGCACCCTGGCTTAGATTATTTCTGGATTCTGCAAAGAGATTTATTACTGCCTTTTGATTGATATTACAACAATGGGAGTGGGGTGTCGATACGCAGGATCCAAAAGATGTTATAGGTTGAAATTTTATACTTCTGAACTTGCATACACATCAGCATGGCTTCAAGCAAACAGTCTTGGACAACGTTCAAGGACATTAGTAACCACTGATATTTATTTGAAGGATTGCTGGAATAACTGTCCCTATGTAGGAGTCTGATGTTTAAAAAGTTAAATCTAGGTTAGAAGTTGTATTCCATTGTGACCAAAATAATTTTGGAACATTGGCAACTTATTGCAGAAAAGAGAACCGTCTTTGGGGATAATGTTCATGAAAGAATTGAATTTGCAGAAGTAAGGCTGTTTTCCATTCCTCTTCAGGCTATTGCCTTCCATCTCAAGCTTTAAATGGGCAGGAAAAAGTATATCTGATTGCATGTAGGTAATCCATGTAGTAAGATATATTTTGACCCTTCTCACTTCTGAATAAATTCCCACTATTGGATAGTTAAATCCAGCGATCTGTGGCCGTGTTTGTAAATTATTTGGAATTGTTTAGCATGCAAATAAGAGCCCTCTACTCAGTGGTTGGATTCAAATAATTTAAAACCGGTTCTCTGCCCTAATGGCCAACTAGGTAGGTGGGGCTCGGCAGTCATGTGACTAGGTGGGCATGAGTAATTCAACATCACCCACATCGATGGGCTCTTCGTTTTAGCTGTAATAAGGATTAATTGGAGTGGCGGTTTCTGTAAGCAAGGCAATAAAGATTAGGCCACAATATTTCCTTCCTGCCTTCCTTACAGGATTAGCCCTGTAAAGTAGGGGGGGAAAGATTTCTTCCAACAACTGGTTCTCTGAACTGCTTAGAAAGTAAACAATCGGTTCTCCCGAATAGGTGTGAATGGCTGAATTTCACCACTGCCTCTACTTATTACAAAGATAGCATTAAATTAGAATATTTTCAAAAGGTGATTTTCTAGACTAAGGCATCAAGTTTCTCATGTATTTTTCCTCATTTATTCCAATGAAGATTATTCTGACTTGCTTTAAATTCATGGTAAGTAGTAGAACTGATGGAAATTTATAATTTAATTATTAAAATGAATTAGATGTTGATTCAATTCTGGCTAATGAAGTTAAAATGGTATTTTGAAGACTCTGCAATTCAGAACTGCCTTTGCCCAACCCTCTGTTAAATCCAACAGAATTTGTTATAGGTCAGTGAGCTTATAATTTGCTTGAAAAGATAATAAAAAAGATTCAGAGAAAGGACAGCATGATGAGTGGCTATCCATGCTTTTCATTAAATTCTTACCATTAAATTTAGTTTTAATATTTCAAGAAAAAGACAGTTCTAACAATAGCACATGGCAGAATATAAATATTGCTTCGCAGTGCTTTTACAGCCCTCTTTACAGAGTCAACATATTGCCTCCAACAATCTGGGTCCTCATTTTACCCACCACATTTTACCCACCTCAGAAGAATGGAAGACTGAGTCAACCTTGAGCCTAGTGAGATTTGAACTGCAGGCAGCCGGCAGGCAGCAGAAGTAGCCTGCAGTAATTGCATTCTAACGATTGTGCCACTGCAACTCATAAATAAGCATAATCTATGTAAATTTTCTACATCTATTCAAAACTGCTACTTTCTATCCATTATACTGGGAGATAGATCTGTCTTGTATTATATTTTTACTCTCCTATTTGCTATTTTCTTTTCTTCAGTAATCATGTTCCCCCTAGATTTGCTCTAGATCAAGGGTGTCAAACTCGCAGCCAGTGACCCGGATGCATCATGCAGTGGCCACACCTACCCCTAGTTTAGTGTACAGCAAGTTTAACACCCTTGCTCTAGACACTACCAAAAATTGGTCTGTTTCACATCTTGTATCATTCTTGTACCTTCAACTTTTTCCTGACCACCTTCAGATTTCATGCTGCCTAGAAATTTTCAACTAGTAAATTCAAGTTTCAGATAAATTCAGTTCATAGGTATATTGCATACTGTTAGCCATACATCTAAATTATGAGTGTCAAACCCAATAGCATCACGGAGTGTATCACAGTGTTTTTGCTGTTGTAAAACCAAGTTGGGAATGGCCTGCATGGCCCTATTCAGCCAGCGGACTGCCAGTTTGACAATCCTGATGTAGATACAAGAGTCTCCAATCTTGGCAATTTTAAGATTGTGGAATTCAACTCTCAGAATTCCTAAGCCAGCCTGAATGACTGAAAAATTCTGGAAGTTGAACTTTACAGGTCTTAAAGTTGCTAAGATTGAGGACCTCTGATCTAGATCACCTGAAGACCCAATGACTAAACAAGAATCATATCTAGTAAATCTTAATACTCTTCCCTAGATGATGACTACTATTAATCCAGCACATGGCCAGAGATCAAAATTCATTTTTGGTTGTGCTAATCAAATGTCAGTCCATTTTTTTTTAAAGCAATTATAGTTTGTTTGCAATGTAGTTATTTCTTTTTTAAATAATATTTTTATTAAATGTCATTATATGATACAAATGTACAACAAAAAATTTGTTTAAAAGTTAGAAAACCAAGAAGGAAAAAACTTTGGGGGAAAAAACCAACCCAAAGAAAATTAAACTTCTATCTTTCATTACAAAAATAATACCTCGACCTTTTGCTTTACATTTCCCAACATTTCAAGCCGTTTCTACAATTATAAAACCCTTCTAATCATCAAAACCTAAATTCAAAGTTTCATTTTATTTCCAATTTTGAGCAAAATATCCAGCAGTGATTTTCAGGTAGAAACAAAACTAGATATATTGTTTTCTTTAATTTAAAAAAAAAGTCAATTTCACCATTTTTTGCAAACTCTTATCATCTTTCCATCCACTGTTCCATTGTTGGAATCAGTGTTTTTTCACTTTTGTGCATATAAGATTCTTTTTGCTGTCAACTTATGCAGTATAGATGGCAGAACGAAAGCCTTCAGCTGTACGGAATACTAGTGATAAAACAGCATTATCTGTGGAGAGGCAAAGAGAAGATCAATGAAAGCAGAATTACAATATCATGGCACAAAACTTTTCCCATTTTTTGCATCACTTTTCTTGTGATGTAATTCAGTAATTCAGCTTCCTTTTTAAATTGCATATTTAGATTTCTACACCCCATCCCATATCGCCTTCTATTCTTTAATGTTGATTGTATTAACGTCTTTGCTGGTTTTCTATGTAGGAGTCTGCAGATCAGCGAATAATCAAGGCTACTTCAGTCCATCATCTGCGGTAAACTCGTATTAGAAAAGCTTTTAAAGTAGTAATTCTGCTAGTTATTTTTAAATATTGTTTATTACACCAAGTCTGAAATATTTACAGAAAACTGCAGTGAAAGCTATAGGTTACAGTTGAATCTAAGTGTATGTTGTTAATAAACTATGATGTATTATTTATCTGATTGTACAGTTGGAAACAATTTTCCATTTAAAGATCACAAAGGTAGGAGGATATAATTGGGTTTCTTACTCCTCTTATTTCTATTCAGCTGGAGAAATGTATGAACTCTTACTTTCACATGTCTTTTCAGGTATATCTTGAAAGATTGCTCACTTATGCAGAGATAGATATTTGTCCATCAAACTGGAAAAGAATTGTGCTTGGTGCAATTCTACTTGCATCCAAAGTTTGGGATGACCAAGCTGTGTGGAATGTGGACTATTGTCAGATCCTGAAAGATATCACAGTTGAAGACATGTGAGTTTATTGTTTGGTCCCATCTTTGCTTATTTGTTTGATAACAGATGCTATAGGAAATTTATTTATTAAAGTTCTTTGCCACCCATGTCACTTTGAAATAACACTGAATGGCTTAAGGTAAAGGTTCCCCTGAACTGCCCCTAGAGTCATCTCTGTTTCTAAGCTGAAGAGCCAGCACTATCCAAAGATGTCTCCGTGGTCATGTAGCTGACATGATTAAACACCAAAGATGCACGGAACGCTGTTACCTTCCCACCAAAGATGGTTCCTGTTTTTGTACTTGCATTTTATGTGTTTTCAAACTGCTAGGTTGGTAGAAACTGAGACAAATAACGGGAGCTCACTCCGTTACATGGTGCCAGGTATTCGAACCACTGAACTGCGACCTTCTGATCGACAAGCTCAGTGTCTTAGCCACTGAGCCACCATGTCCCTCTTAGTGGCTTACAATATGCACCCACACATATGGAGCAGTATGATTGTAATGATCTGCGCATGCGCGAGAATGGCCGTCGCCTCCTAGAAGCGGAGGCTTC
>JAPKID020001024.1:0-15782 GCA_026931265.2 Tropidonophis doriae | reverse complement strand
ACTGTATATTTACTAGCCACAGCTGTGCTTTGGACACGCCCCCTTGGCCAAGGATTGGCTCCAAACGCGGAAGGTCCGGGCCGCCTCTTGGTTGACACTTGTACCAATGAGAAGCGCCTTGACTCTTGACTGACGCGCGTCGCTCCTCCAATAGCAAGGAATGCAACCCGGATTTGTCAGCTGAGAAGGCGAGGGCTATAAAAGCAAGAGCAGGGGGGCTTAACTTCATTCTGACTGTAGAGTGGGAAGAAGGAGAGAAGTGGGCAGGCAGGCAGGGAGGGCTGAAGGCAACGTACGTCTCCGTTCCCGGAGTGTTGTGCGGTGGGCTTCAAAGCAGGCAAAAGCCGGCCGGCTCTCTCCCGTCTTCTGCAGCATGAAAGCCTTCAGTCCGGTGCGATCCGTCCGGAAAAACAGCCTGTCGGAACACAGCCTGGGGATATCCCGAAGTAAAACCCCGGTGGACGACCCTATGAGTTTGCTCTACAACATGAACGACTGCTACTCCAAGCTGAAAGAGCTGGTGCCCAGCATCCCTCAGAACAAGAAAGTCAGCAAGATGGAAATCCTGCAGCACGTTATTGACTACATCCTGGACCTGCAGATCGCGCTCGACACGCACCCCAGTATCGTCAGCCTCCACCACCAGAGACCGGGACAGAACCCTTCCTCCAGAACTCCTCTGACCACCTTGAACACAGACATCAGCATCTTGTCACTACAGGTGAGCGGCTTCTCCCCAATTCCCCCACCACCACCCCGCCCGCACTCGACTCCTTCCGTGGCTTGTTGCTCCTTGAAACGGGGATTAGATTAACGGCATTGCACTAAATCTGTTCGCCGGCTTTGATCAGGATTGCCTTTTTCAGGGTCGCGATTGGCCTAATAACAAATATTAGGAAACAAAAATCAAGGTGCCTGCGGCTCCTTGGCGGTGTTGTCTTATTTATTAGCAGCAATCGCTCGATGTGTTGGTCGCCTTCGAAGTAGTTTGCAAGCTTCCTTGAAATGCTTTTAAGGTTTTTAAACCTTTCTCTTTCTTTCTCTCCTTTCCCCCCTTTTGCAGGCAGCTGAATTTCCTTCAGAGTTAATGTCAAATGAGAGCAAAGCACTTTGTGGCTAGATGTGTTTGGTAAGTGCTCAATTCCTGTTTTTGTTTTTTTTAAATATTTTAAATACAAGAAAGGGAAGAGGGGCTGTTAGGTGGCAACCGAGGCGTTTTGCTGTCTTTTTGAGGACTCCACACACAAATCCAGATAAGAGTTCTCTTAATATTTGTATCTGAGTGAAACTTGCAGGGTGGCCCAGGATCATTCATGGGATCAATTGGACAGCTTCTAATTAAATTGTTGCTTTAACTGTTAATGCCTCCGGGTCTCTTGTCCCACTTTAAGAGTTTAAGCAAAAGGAGCCACTTTCAGATCATGTCGTCTCTTGACTATGCTCATTTCATTGGGTGTGTGTGAAAGGGAGCATGCATTTGCATGCACATGCTGCATCTGGACGCCAGGGTTTGCCCAATCTTTTGAGTGTTTGGCTAAATGCTCAAACTGTGGTTTCCTCTCTGGCGCCAGTCTGTCCGGATCTCTGCCCTGTTAGCATTCTTCTAAATATGCTTCTCTTCAATGTTTTGCAGGTGTTTGCTGAATTTTTGCACAAGAAGATACATTCCCCCCCAAAAGCAACTTTTGTTTCCCCGGCTATATCTGGTTGGGGGGGAAATCCATATTCAGTTAAATGAACCTTTTAAAGAAAAATTAATGGATATCATCTTCCACCGGTCTTCATCTTGGACTAATCTTAATTATTTATGAAGAGACTTTTAGAATGCCCTTTCCCTAGCTGGAAAGGCTTCATTTATATGCTATTCCCACAGTAGGGAGCAAAATGAAACTTTTTTTTAAAAAAGCCCTCTTTAAGGAATTTTCCCTTTTAAAGCAGACTTTGCCTTTTTTTCCTCCAAAAGGTGGAGCGTGAGTATTAGAAGATTGGGTGTTCAGTTTTCTGTGAAGTCTTGGTCAAAAATTAGCTTTTTTTGACATGCGTATAGGACTGAATGCTGTGTACATATTTATATATAAATATGAGAATGAAACTTTGAACTCTTTAATTAGAGTTTTCTTGTATAGTAGCAGAAATGTATATTTCTGCAAAAAAAATGTTATGATGTACCTAATCATGCTGAACTTTTTATAAAAGTTTAGTTGTAAACTTAACCTTTTTATACAGAATCAAAATAAATTGTGTGTTCACTGAATAGCTTGTTTGCCTTCTTTGTAAGTGCCAGCTGTTTTGTGGCAGAGCAGCTGAATTGGCATCATACCAGTTACATTCTATGTAGATTGTCCTGGAAGTTCTTTATTTTCTCTGAGAAATTATGTTTGAAAGTTGCTTGTTTAAAAAAAAAGTCCAAAGCTGCTTGTGAAGAGAAACTAAGTTGTTCATTACCCTGAGAAGTTTGAACTTTAGAAGCAAAAGCTCAAGTTGTACACAAATAATTCCTTTGCCTGTTTTCTTTTCACCCTGTTGATTGGCTATGTGAACTTCTAAAAGCAACTACTCCGCCTCTGATGAACTTGCTTTTAATTATGCAGCAATTAAGAATGGGGCTAATAATTTCCCTAACTGTTAACTTCTTGTAAAAAAAACCTTGCATGTAAAAAAACTAATGTAAAAGCTAATGTATGAATACTGGAAAGTTTATATGAATCTGTGCAATATATTTCATGGAAAGGGTATTAGTTAATAAGTTGCAGCAGCTTCTCTATATGACTAAGCTGCTAAGAAATGAAAGTCATTCTCATGTTATTGATTAAACTTTGGCTGCTCTAAGCATCAACCTCTCCTAAAAAGAATTAAATGTCATTTTCTAGTTTGTCTTAAGGTTGCAATGCCAACTATAAGTGTAAGCTGGACTTCAGCAGGATTTAAATTATAAGCATATGCAGAATTTGCTGCTCTTCTGTCAGTTCTCATCACTACACAACTAATTTCTTTTTTTTTTCAATCTTGTCCTACTATAACCCTAATTTCCTAATTATACTCTTTGTAGCAGTCATCCTAAACTTGCTCTACTGTAAGATAATGGAGATGTGCTCAGGTCCCTTTGCAGTTCCGAATGATGTTTTAATTTCCCATTTCAGCCAACCTGCAGGCATACTCGGCAAAAGCAGTTCGAAGCAAGCTAGCAAAATCCATTGCAAAAAAACAAAGTTTGCCAAGCAGTGTGCAACTAGGCACCTGGGTGTGCTCTGGAGACTCTTACGGGAAAAGGCAGAAGCTCCACCTGAGGCCTGTGTAACATTTGCACCAAAATGAACAGGTGTGTGGGTGGTGCTGTGCAGTTTGGTGCAGCTGTCATTTTCTTTTGCCCTCAATATCAGATCTATGCACAGGTCCTGGGGGGGGGAGGAAGTGAGAAAGGAAATGGACAACTGACCCTGTACTGAACAGAAAAGTGGTACAAGTAATACAGGTTTTTCAGAAGGTGTAACCCATGCCAGTTCAGATGCTTCCTTATTTCTGTTAAATGGGGGTAGATTTGAAAGCCTTGCGCAGTAAATACAGGTGGTGACATCTGAGCCCAAAATTTATGTTGCTAAGTGAGAAATTGTGAATTGCCCCAATTTATGACTTCTCACTGCATGTTAAGTGAATCACTGCAGATTCTAATAACCCAGTTAAGTGACTCTATTATTTGTCAAAAAGTCAGAAAAGGGATCATATGACTGGGATACTGCAATCATTATAAATGTGAGTCAGTTGTCAAGTGTCTGAATGTAAATCACATGAAAGCACGTGGAGATGCTGAAATGGTCATAAGTGTGAAAAATTGTCATGTTATTTTTTAGTGCCGCTGTAACTTTGAACAGTCACTAAATGAATTGTTGTAAGTCAAGGACTACCTCTAAATACTCATGCAAGATACTTCTATGCAGCATAATACCATCAAAAGCAAAATCTTCAAGACTAAATGAGATTAGTCAACTTTTCTCCATTCTGTATAGAGTAATTTCTCCAGAGCAGCCTGAACAATTTGAGTCACTTGCTTGTTTCTTTTTTCCCCAAAGGATGTTGCATTTCATGTTGCATTCTGAATGAATGCAGGCTCATTAACAAAGGCAGAACAAACTTTTATAATCAGATTTTCACTTAGTTTTGGATTAGTCATGCCAGTCTAAAACATAATTGGTATTTCGGGTAATAATCATGTTGATTTTTCAGACTTTTTAATCGTTGCACTGTCAGTCGTTGGAGAGAGAACAGGAACTTATTTTGTACCCAGCTTGGCTAAAATAACTTGATAACTTATTTTTGCATACTTGAAGATTTTATTATATCACAATCAAAACACTTTAGGATCTCTAGTTTTATTGCGTATTTACAATATTTGAGATTTTCATACAACCATTTGGTTATACAATGTATTTCATAAAGTGCTAAAATGCACATGATTTATGAGCATTGGTTTATAGGAAGCTGGATGGGAAAGGAGAGGATAAACATTAACCTCAGTCAAGAATTTACATGATAGTAACTTAGTTTTTTTTTAAAAAAAATTAAATATCTGACCTGTGAGTACATTAATTTATGCATTCAACTCTTAATTGCAATCAGTAATTTAAAAGTATTGCATACTTTTGCACTTAAAATTAACAGAGGAATTGTGGAAAACTTAGATGTGATTCCTTATAAGACACATTGTAACTGCCATGATAAAAAAATACCAAGTATTTTTATGTATCTAATTGTATGCTACCTTAATTACCAAAACAATTAGTACATATTAATCAATACAGTATTTTTAACCTATACCTGGTATATTAATCTGTATTACTAAGTAATTACAAGATGTGATTGCCACTAATTTAACTTATAAAAGGAATTAAATTCAAAGAGTAGGCCAAGCCTCTTGAAACTTAAGGTATCTAGATAATTTCTACAACTATGCGAACAACAGCATGAGTAAAACAGGATGTTCTGTTCAATCTGTGTATATCAAAAAGATCTAAAAAGCATTTTTTTTATTTAAAAGTGAGAAATACCCTAATAATTTATCATAATAATCCCTATTCGGAATATAAAAGTGCCATAAGAATTCATTAAGTTTGTTAAGCAATTGTGAGAGTCAACACATATTTGAAAGAATAATATGCCAATTTCTGGATTCTAGCCTAAGGTAGCCAAGTACTAGTACCAATTAAATTTTACAGATTCAACAGCAAGCCGAAAGTAGACCTGGATAATATTGGGAGATGGGTGTTAACTAAGGTCAGCTGAAAAGAATTCCAGTCCCAAATTTTGCCTGTATGCTTGAGTGCGCATTCTAAATTACAAACTGCAACAAAATTTGATGGAACTAACCAAACATAAATTTTTAATTATTAAGAATTTGCGAATGCCTTTCAGAGGGGATAACAAAATCATCTTGTCTTTAGGAGGATTCCTGTATATAAAACTGAAGAAATAAAATAATTGTATCTTTGATGTGTAAGAAAATACATGCAAATATTTAATATTTATATTTTTGAGCAACATTCCATTCATGCCAACCTCTTAACATCCCATTGTGGGATCTGTGGAAGACGAGTGCCACCTTCTGGCCTATGCATAGAAGACATTTACCATCAAAAAAGTATTCATTAAAAATTAGAGTATGTTTGCATTTTAAAGCAAAATGTTGTCATCTTCAAAGGTTTAAATTTAAAAAAATAGTTATTAAAATGATCCCTATATTAAAAAAAATAATTGGGTTTGGACCTAGACTGTGAATACATTTCCACATACTGATTGAAAGAATTCCATTTTTGCATTAGCTTTATTGTCAAATGTTTTTAAATATATTTAAAAATAATTAGCATTTATTTTATTTGAAATGGAATTTCATGCCATTTTCAAGTTAAAAAAGGAATTCCTGAATTTAAATAGAATTATGAAATAAAAGTTCTCAAAACTAGAATATATAGGAACACAGGACATTTGTTGCCTTCTTCCAAATAAGGCACAACTAAAAAGTGTTTCCAATTTAAATTCTTCACTAAATCTGTTTACTGTTTATCCTCTATATAAACAGGCTTATGGCTTTCTATCTAGCTGTATATCCAGGAAAAATGTCACAATATATTCGGTTCTTATTCTCCAATGTCACAATATATAAATCCATAAATCATCATTCCAGTAGAATTATAGTATTATAAAATCTGTATATTTTTTATTTGGTAAAGTTTGTTTACTTTCTTTTTATTCATTCTTAGTAAGGCAAGGACTTTGATGATGGGTTGAGTTACTCTGAATTACTGGAAAGTGCCTAGGACACGATGCACTAAAATCAAAAAGCAAGGTGGGGAAATCTTTCACCTACAAATGGCTTTAGGAGCTGTAAAAAAATGCCATTAAAAGAACAGACTTCTCCAGTCCTTACATAGTTCCAGTCAGCCAGACCATCTTCCATGATATTTTAGCACTGGCAAAGTGAGAAAAACTGAGAGGCAAAAAAGGCATTGGCCTTTTAAAAAGTTGTTCCCATTTTCTTAACATTTTTATTTGTATCAGGCCTAGTTCAAGAATGATACAACACCATCTACCCAAAGTTCAGTTCTTTTATTTGCTTAAGTCATATAGACCACAGGTGTCAATCCCACGGAGGCACATTGCTGTCACATAATGTATCGTGACTTTTTTTCCTCATGGAGCTGGGTGGGCGTGGCCTGCATATGACACATCCTGCCAGTTTGACACCCCTGATATAGACAGAATTTTGCCAGATCAAACTGATATAGCTCTTACCCTGATGGATGTACCCTGGAAGATTTTAGGGAGTGGACATCTGAAAACTCTTCCTCTAACTCCAGCTCTGGATTGTGCTGCCTTTTGTCTTGTGGATTTCTTCCTGGGAATCTGCTGCATTACTGCAGTCCATCACATCACCTCTCATCTGCCCATCACAATTTGGGGACTATTTTGGTTGTTCTATTTCTCATTTAAAAATAGATCCTGGCATTTCGGCTACATAAAGATTTATGCTGGGAACGTAGGTTCAACATTTACATATAGCATGAAGAGCAACCTATCACTCTTAAAGCAGAACGCTTTGACATTTGAGTGCGCTTCTCCATGAAAAGCTGGGAATTTATAGTTCTGGAACACTGAAAATGACACACACAACCATTCTAGAGAAATGTGGATTATTGTATGTGTTTTTGCTGACTAGCTTTTGGTTAGTAAAGTATAAGTAATGTACTGTACCTTACCCAAAAGGGTACATTGAAAAAAAGTGAAGCAGACTGCACTGCTTCCCTAACAGGATCTCTGGAATGCTCTGGAGACCTTTAAAAGTTAAGTGTGTGATGAACAAGGGGACAGCAGGGTGGAGAGGAGGGTGTGGGACCTGATTGGGTGAATGACTATGGGGATGCTGCAGTGGCCATAACTTCAGAACCAGATCATAAATAGCTTTTTTGAAGTAACTTCAAGTGTTTGCCAGATGACTGGTCGTAAATTGAGGACTATCTGTCATGTCCTTGGCTATACTTGAAGGCCGATATAGGAAGACTCCATTCTGGAGAAAGAATGCCCATCATTCTGGACATTTGTACCAGCTTCATCTCCCCATTATTGCATAAATATCCGGGGTGCACAGGACTGCATGTTCCTGCTGCTTCATATATTAACCATGCTAAACATGTTTTTCCAGGTCCAACAGATGAAGACCTATGTTGTAAACACACATAGAAATACTTCACGAGCATCTAGTTTTACATACTTTGCTTTGTACCATAATCTGCCACATACTAATTCCTATTTTTAATTCTTTTAATTTTTATTGTTTTATATCTTTTAGTTTTTTATATTTTTAGAAGTAGATTCTAAGTTTATAATTAACTGTACCCCACCTTCCTTATGCTGATACTTGACTGTAATAAAAACTTGACTGACAGCTTTACTCCAAAACACAACTATGGAATTTCTCCTGCACTACTTCACTTGGAAACTGCATTTTGACTCTTTCTCAGACTAAGAAATAGATTCATCTCTTTTTCCAAATCTTTTAATTGTTGATTTTGGCACTTTTTGTGCTTATTTCTTATACTCCTTTTAAATTAAAATTTTAATTTAGTAGCCAATAGGGCAGAAATATAATCAATATAAATCAAGTCAGTAAATAAATATAGGATATGTTTTCACAAGGAGTGATCAGGCAGGAAGAGAGAACCAACCATCCACAGAATGCATTAAATGGATGTAGTAGTGAGGGATGGGATGATAACCCCTGCATCTCACAACAGAAAACCTGGCTTCTAAAATCATTATTTTAAAAATAATAGTTAACTTATATCTATCTTTGTGGCTCTCGAACAATGATGGCAAACGTTTTCGGCACTAAGTGCCGAAAAGGAAGAGCACGCATCTGGGCTGCAACACGGAAGAGGAGCTGCCCAGGGGGCATGCTCATATCAAAAAATGAATTTCCAGTTCCAGCCAGATAGCCTGCTGATTATTGGTGTGCATGTGCGCGCGATGATCAGTTGGCTGGCATGCATGCTCACACTGGAAAATGGAAGTCCAGCTCTTCCAGTTACCGGCACTGCCACACGCACAAAGGCCAGCTGATTGCCATGTGTGCATGTGTGCCAATAACCAGAAGACTAGCTGGCCAGAAACTGGAAGTTCATTTTCTGGCGCGTGCATGCCCCCTGGGCAGCTCCTCTTCGGGTTGCGACCCAGACATGTACGCCATCACAGCTCTAGAACCATAGTTAGAATAAGTCGATTAAAATATTCAGTATGGTCATCTAGATTCTTTAATAATAATGTATCAAAAGAGGGATTTGAAATATTGAGTTCAGAAAAAATATTATTCAATTCAGTGTAGCATCATTGAAGAAATTTAAGAATCTTATTAATACTTTGCTGTTTGCTTCTCTGGGAAGATTTCAGTATACCAGTAAGTTCTGAGTGTTTGATCAGACTTTACCTTTACTTGCTGTTTTATTCTGATTGACCTCAATTTGCAATTAATGCTGTTTGGGTCTTATTAGCTGCCTTAAAGCCTCATAATGAAAACCTAGAACAAGAACACACATACTGTAATGAACAATTCATACATCACTCTTGAAGGATTTCAGATATTTCAGCAAATACTCTTACTGCTTTTACTGCTTCTTTGAACTGGAGATAAAAAATGAGGAAAAGTGTCTCATCTATTTGTATTATTTAGCTCAGTGGTATACATTTGTTTTGTTCGAAAACCAAGGCAAATGTCAGCTGCTACATTTGTTCACATAAAATTTATAATTTGGCTCACATCGGTGAATTTATCACATCAATTTCTGCAGTTTTGGTGTGCTATATCGTGTATGTTAAAACCTTCTGAATGTTCTTGTTGTATCGATTAAGGTTTATTAACTCTTAAAACAATACCATTAGTCCAATGTCATTATTATATTTGACCAATTCATGTATGTTACAGTATTTTATAAGGCACTCTTTTATTCCAGAGATCTCAACAGAGATCAGAAGAGAGTTGTGGAACACAGAAGGGATCCCTAAAGAAGGCCATGCTTTCTCAGATGCACCCAGCTAGAATTCATGTTTTTTTCTGAAATGCAACACTAACAATACCAATGTTAGGAAAGAAAAGTTTCTTTAAAAAACAAACACATTCTACAGAATTGCCCAATACATTGTTTAATTTATACCTGAATTTTATAAATTTGTATTTTAAAAATTGCAGAATGTTATATCCAAAAATGCAGCCATCCACTCACATTCCTAAAAATTGGAGGAAGAGAGTGGGGGGAGGAATAAGGCAGCTTTTCTCTTTATCATCCATTTTCTTCTGGTTCTAAAGTCTTTCCTTTGTTCCACTTCCACATGAGCCTGTTTTTACTTACAGATAGCAGTTTCAGTGAGTGAAGAGTGTTTTTCTTACCTCTTAGTAAGTGCAGGAATTAGTAGGGTTATGGTGGGACACTTCTATCCTCAGCAATACTATTCTCAATACACAGGTTGACTAAAACGAAACATTTCAGAATAAATGTGAAAAAGCCAAAAGTTTGAGTAGCTACTCTTCTGCTGAATCCGATTCAGATCAATAGCAACAGAAACCATGCACATATCTATGTAGTTTAAGAATATGTTTTATTTGAGTAAACTTCCTGACACCAAAAATAACAGGACAGGAGCAGAGGCTTTGAAATATTTACTGAGTGTCAGATGTAAATCTAAGTGTAGGCCTGTGAAAGTCTACTATCAAAGAACATTTTCTAGAAACACTAGTCTATTCAGGTAATGGGGCGGTGGCGTATATACAACATAATAAAAGTCTAATCCTTTTTAAAGAAGTAACTAGTACAAAAAACCTTGAATTGCTACCAACAACTATCATCAAGTCCATACATTTGGCTGTTGGCCTGTGTCTCTACATAGACACAACAGATGCCTATGAATTGGATGCAGTAGAACTAGATTATTCAACCTGAATTTTCTCTTCAGATGAATGGGAGGGGACTGGTCACAGCTGTTTTATAGA
The DNA here is from genome assembly GCA_026931265.2 of Tropidonophis doriae. Taxonomy (NCBI): domain Eukaryota; kingdom Metazoa; phylum Chordata; class Lepidosauria; order Squamata; family Natricidae; genus Tropidonophis; species Tropidonophis doriae. Next base: position 5,254 of record JAPKID020001024.1, on the reverse strand, counting down.
AGAAAACCATTTTCTATCATTCTGTGCTCAACTTGGGCAGATGGGTGCCTTCAAAGCTGGTAAAAATGGAAATATCTATTGCCTCTCTGGTTCAGACTTTTCAGCCCAAGCCAAATTGGGGGAGGGTCTCATTGAAGCAAAATAATGAATCATGCCATCCATAAATGTATGTAAAGCTGAAATAGAAAGGAATACTAGTATCAAAATATTTTTTGTTCCTCTTTACATGAGTAACTGCAAAGAGGAGAATCCCGAGACCATGTTTCCTGATAGAGACGGAAGGGAAAGGAACCGATAGTATTCAAACCTCAAGAGAACTAATAAAAACCAAAAATTGCTATTCAATAAAGCTCTGGGTGCAATGGAGCACCTGCCTTATTGGCAAATAAGTCACTTAGTCCTCTTAACATTCTAAGAAAGTTTAAATTAACATCGTTGTCACAGTGTATAGTAATTTCATATATTTCTTTGTTCAAGATTAAAGCTCAGTATGCTGTATAGTCAATGAAGAAAAGTGCAGATTCTATACATGGCTTCAAGAGGTTTCATACATAAGCTTTAACAAGCTAATCTTGCTTTAGCTATAAAATTTATGGACTGTCTCAGCTCATCCTAGAGATCTATCTGGTTGCTAAAAGTCAACACCAACTTGATGGCCTATAAATAAAGTCTCAGCAGTGATATAAATGTTAACACAAAGAAATGAAAGGCATCCATAATTCAAAAAATTGAGCTTTTTCAGTTTAGGTCACTGATCTTGGTGTTCTGAAATCTAATGTTTGCAAATTGTAAGCAATTTGTTTATGCGTCCTCCATCAAATACCAGTATAAGGTAGAAAAGGGAAGTAAAAGCATTTGCTTCCCTTTATTACAGTGCTGCTATATTTGATTTAGAGGTAAATGTTATTAATTTGACTTCTCATATGGGAACAAGCCAGTATCAATAAAAACAAATAGTTTACAAGACCTAACTGGGAATTGCGGTTGTTTAAGAGGAAGTAATTGTTCTAGTCTTGTCACTTGACAGTCTAAAGAGAAGAGGAAAGCACATGGAGTCAAGGCTTACTGCAGCATTTTTGGAAGCAGGAAATAAAGTTTATGAGACTGTTTGTCAACATGTTATTGTTCAACATCTAAGCTTGAACAATAAGATGTTCGATCTTAGCTTGTGAATCCAAATACTGCTATGAATGGAAGTTTACTTCTTAGAACTTAATATATGGACCTAAGGTAAGTAATATTTAGCAGAGATGTGCAAAAAAACAACAACCCAACCCTGTCCTGGTCAACTTGAGTTTTGAACATCCTTAAACCTATTATTAAAATTTAGTCCCTCTCCTTTATAGTACAAAATTACACAATCAAGTTTGAAAATACAAATTTGTAATCTGTAGCATTTTATATTAGCAATTAGGGAACGCAAAATCTCACATTCTCCACAATTGGTGGAGATAGCAGTTAACTCCGCCCAGCATCCAATGGGACTGAAATGAAGTGCTCTGTTCATACCAGAAGTGTACCAGCTTCTAAATACTTCCAACATTGTGATAACATTTCTGACAAGATGGAAATAGCTGTTCAAATTCAAACTGTTTTGCATACCACTAGTCCAGATCTATTACTTAGTTTTGGCTTAGCATGTTACATAAATCCAACTGACTGCAATTTTTATATTTTATATTTATATTTAATTGGATTTCTAGACCGCCCCCTCTTCCCGAAGGGACTCGGGGCGGTGTACAGGTAGAATTAAAATTATCACAAACCGTAACAATAAGTATAAGTTAAAATCAAAATTAAATAGTCCTCTGTACAAATTTATAAAAATTAAAACTAGACCCATAAAACCAAATAAAATAATTTTAAAATTTCAGACTGGGGCGGGAAGCATGATGTTAGGCCAAGCCGGCTAGATGAAACAGGTGGGTTTTGAGTTTCTGGCGGAAGGAGCGGAGGTCCGTGGTTGTTCTAATATCAGGGGGAAGGTCATTCCAGAGGGTCGGGCCCATCACAGAATATATAGAAAAAAAGTATCTTTTCTGCTTTGTCAACAAATTTAAGATTATCTTTCCATTTTTGAGAAAAAGAATGATCATTCCTTTAGGTAAATATATTACAAGGGCTCTGTTTAAATGTGGCAATATAAACCTCTGGGTTCCACAAATTATTGTGTGTATATTTTCTTATGTGGGGATATATGTTTGTTTGTTTGTTTGTTTGTTTGTTTGTTTGTTCGTATGTATGTATGTATGTATGTATGTATGTATGTATGTATGTATGTATGTATATTTCTCATGAAGTAGAATTGGATATCCTGTTTGTGGACCCATTGATTCATAGTCAATGTTTGATCTCATAGATTAGTGGTATAAGAGCTAGATTAGTGGTATAATAAGAGCCAGAGCAATAAATCCATATTTGTAAATTATTACTTTTTAGATTACTCATTACTGAAGTTTTGGGTAGTGTTTCAAGCACCAGAAATCTAACAACAAATTAATTAAATTTTCCACAATCTTCATAATTCTGAACAGTTTTTTTCCCATGCACAGCTGTAGAGAAATTTGGTACAGTCTAGTGCTGCCTTATCTGTAATGGATAATAGTGAGGCCCAATTTGGCTCTAAGCTTCCAACCTAATTTTGAAAGAATCCTAATGCCCTAATGTAGGCTATTTTAGGGTTCCCTGGAAAGGTCTAAATAGACGTGCATTGAGAAGAGATGTCCTTCACTTGAATGGCTGCACAAGGTTCACAATCACAAGATTGATTCTATGACAAAATTGACTCCGTACATGGGTATGTTGTTATGTTTCAGTGATTCTGTTTCTTAGGCAATGCTAGATAAACTTATATGGGCTTTCTGGAAAAAATGTCTATTAAGTGCAATTAGCTAACCTAATTGTGTAATGCCTCAGTTTACATTAGCCTCTCTGGTTGCTTTTGGTTTCTTACAGTACAATAAAATTATATTTTATTTTACTTTATTCAGTGTATTTATATTCAGTTATATCTATCTTTTTCCATCAGAAGAGCTTTAAACATTACTGATTTAATGAAAGTTATATTTTATTGTTTCCCCCCCAATTCTCTTAAAAGTATAAACAGATGTAGTCAAAACAAGGAAATATGAATTAGTTTACAAACACAGCAAAAGAAACTAGAAAAGCAAAAAAACACAGTGAAACATTCAATTGTACCTGTATTATTGCCAGATCTGCTTTCTTTTTGTAAATTTTGCATGGACATAAAGGAAGGGATGGACTTCTCTAATTTTTTTTCTTATAATCTCAGTAATGATTTTATTTCTTTCATCCTTCATTGGAATAGGTGTCAAATTCCCTTATATCTACTTCGGAATAAAGAATAAAACAACACAGAAATAATATACTTCTCCTCACAGTAATAATTTACTTTCAGCCAGTTTTTTAAAAAAATGCAATCCAAATGACTTTTGTTTGGAATGCATTTTTTACAACATAATGCTAATTTTTGATATTTGTGAAGTAGGTTATCCGATGGAAGAATGCTGCTTATTGTTATCGTTCTACAGCTTATATTTAACAGTCTCTGTTCTTGATTTTTCCATTTATAAAAATGTGGTTTAAGGAAAGGTTTTCATTTTAGGAATCTAAGCAAACAATTTCGAGCATCACAGTCCACTCTATGGTAGAATGTATACATAGAGAGGAATTACTACATTTATGCAGGGCAAAAACAATAGAGCTGCAGGTTTTTGTTTTGTTTTGTCTGTCTAGATATCAGAGGAGAGGGGAAGGTGGTTTAAACAGAGGGAATAACTGTAAGACCAATATAGATCTCAGGCTGTTGATAGATGTACATGAATAATGGGAAGGCTATGGTTTGATTGTTCTCAATGTGACTTTTCCTGCAATTGACATAAGTGTACCATTAATAATCAATTTATCATTGGGGTTTCTATAGGATTTTGGAAGTGAGATTCTCAGGCTATAGAAGTCTGGTTAGATTTGATTTCTCTCTCTATCTTCATATGACTCCTGGAATGACCACAACATTTGACTTTCCTGGAGGTGGAGTTCTAATGATCATGTTTTCAACCTATGTAAAGCCACAGGTTTTGTTAAATGGGAGAATCCAATAGGCAATTCCAATCCAGCTCACTCATGACTGTATCAATATTTTCATGGCAATGTTTATGGTAATAATTTGTGTAGAAAAAAGACTCAAAGGTTTGTGGGTGGGTGGGATTGTTTTTTTACTCCCCAGTTTTAGAATATAAAATTTGTTCTAACTTTCGTTAGATTAGAAATTATTTTTTCTATGATATTAATTATGTGGCCATTTGGCGGTTAACAGTGGGGGAAGATTTAGCAAATTATTCATTTTTATTTCTGGATAAGTTAAACTTTACACTGCTGATGACTATTTTTTTTTCCTTTTGTGAAAGAACAGAGTTGTTTATAACAATTTTTTTAAGGTACCTGCTCCCCCAACTCCCCAAAATTTCTTCTGGATACAATTCAAACAATTTGGAACTATTTGTACTTCTTCCTCAAGTAGCAACATGCTTAGTTCAGAGGTTCCCAAACTTGGCAACTTTAAGACTTGTGGACTTCAAATCCCAGAATTCTCCAGCCAGCGTAGCTGGGAGTTGAAGTCCACAAATCTTAAAGTTTCCAAGTTTGGGAATCTCTGCCTTAGTTGGTCAAATCTGACACTCATTTCTCGTAGACTAATAAAATGTGCTGTCTAGTGGTAGTTCTCTTTTACTTGATCCTTGTTATGATAATGTGAGTAGATCAAACAGACATTTTTGTAGCATGCTAATAAATTCAGAACAAAAAAGCAGCCAAAGGAAAATATAAAAAACACCCTCTCTATTCATATATTTTTCCTCTATTCTTCCCCTGAAGTGACCCACGTGCAAGAACAACTCCAGTAATTCTATGACAGAATAAAAAAGAATTATTCTATCTCCATGGCAACATCAATTCTGATTTTGCAGGTATAGCAGCTGCCAGTTAGGCCACTGACTATATGAAAGCTCCTAAAGGCACTTTGTACTTCAGCATTTGTTCAAAAATAACTTGGCCTGCCACAGTTTCCCACAAACCTACAGAGAGAAAAAGATTAAATTGAGTGGCAGGTAGGCTGTCAACCCCTTTAGCATCTTAATACAATGCAATAGCAGAGTTGTAAGGGACCTTGGAGGTCATCTAGTCCAACTCCCTGCCCAGGCAGGAAACCCTATACCATTTCAGACAAATGGCTATC
>JAPKID020001023.1:0-14332 GCA_026931265.2 Tropidonophis doriae | reverse complement strand
GGAGGGATCTAGGTAGATATATAACAGCAGAAACATTGTAATAATTTGACCAGGACCACAACATGACTTTTCTGACAAAAGCAAAATGGATATTACACATTGACTTAATGGATCTATTTTGTACTTTTTCCAGACAAAAAAGGACTGAAAGTCATCATCTCTGAAATTGATAATCTTAGTGGAACAAGCCTGCAAAGGCTTGGAAAAATTAATGCATACAAGTGGTCTGCCACTTACAACAGTTTGTTCAAAGTTACAACACTGAAAAAAGTGACATGACCATTTTTCACATTTATGACCATTGTGATATCCCCATGGTCATGTGATCAGCTTTTGCAACCATTTTACAAGCAAAATCAATGGGGAAGCCAGATTCACTTAACAACAATGTTACTAACTTAACAACTGTGGTAAGAAAGATCATTAAATGGGACAAAATTCTCTTAACAAATGTTTCATTTAACAACAGAAATGTTGGGCTCAATTATAGTCATAAACTGGGGACTACCTATGTTTTGGTATCGATAAATACCAAAGGAGGAGCATTCATACTATCATACTGAGGATCACATTCTGTAGTTTCTAAAACAGTTTTGGTTTTTGTAAAACTGAAGTTTTGCATTAAAATTTATATCGCTGCTTAAGGGGAAGCATATTGTAGAAAAACCTAACTTTTAATGGAAATTGTTTTTCTACATTTGCTAAGTATCTAGGTAGATATATTATGGTAAGAGAGGGTAGGAGTATCTGCACCACGGGTAGTGAAGTTAATTAACATAACTCAATTTGCAGATTTTTTTTATTAAGCAGGGAACAGCAGAAAAAAAAAAGAAAAAAATGAATATGAGACTTTAATTATTACTTGCTGGCAAAATCAGGACAAAAACTGCCAGTCTGCTCATGGCCGGTAATTAGTAATTACCAGCAGAAAACAAGCTGGCCGGTCTGTTTTTTTTTTTTTTGCAAGCAAGGAAAGAATGAGATGTGATTTGCAATATCTGAGTTTATGCAATGATGTCACTACATAGCCCTGTCCCCAATAAGATCAATATGCAGGAATGTATGGAGCTTGGACCTACTTTACTGTGGACGCTCCTATAAACAATGTGGTGCTCTCCAGACTACAGCTCCTATAATTCTGTCCCACTGGATTTACTAACTAAGGCCAATAGCAATTTTATCCAAAGCATCTAGAAATCATCAGACTGTTAAATGCAAAAAAAAAATAAAAAATCAAAATTCCACGCCCCCCAGAAGATGAGTTATGCAAAAAGCTTCCTCTGTTAAGACAGATAGCAGGAATGCCTGGGAAACTTTCTATTAAATGAAATGACTGGGATCAAATTAAGATGGAGATTGCTGCTTTTGTTAGCACTGTTTTGAAAAATATATGCCAGGAGTTCAAGAAAAGGAAATTTTGAGTGTTTACTGAGATCCTGCAGAGGGTGCTGTGCTGTGCAGTGAAAGTGTTAAGTATGGAAGTCTGAATTTAGAGGCCTGAGTTTCTGATTGGAGAACTTATTTGCAAATTCAGGAGAGTACTTGGCTTTTTGTAAAGGCAAGATGGCAGAAGAAGGAAAAGGTAAGTGGGCTAAGGTGTGGAGAGTACTTTCCTTCCTATCTTTTGTTTTCAGCCATCTTAGTTCACAAAAACTTTGCCTTTATTTCCCCCTCATCTTAAATATTCATACACACATACAATTGTTTGTAAACAATTTTTGCTCTTTTTATTTTCCTTCTTGTCAGCATTAAAAATAGATGAAAACATAAGGATGAAAAAAGGATTTTTGTTTTTAAAGTGTGCGTATGCAAATTCCAAGTGGTTTTCTCAGTTTTGAGACAGGGTTAAATTATCCCAAAGAAGTATTTTGAAGGGCAAGATGGCGTCTTCTCATTCCAGGTGCAAAAGCAAATTGGAATGGACACATTCCTTTCTTATTTGCTATTTAAGATTGGAAATTTAGGCCCCTTGCTTTGAAGGAGGCCATATCATTCTCTGAAAATAAAAACATTATCAGATGAGGGTGTACATATTACCCATTTAACCAGAGTTAATAGAATAAATTCAATATTCAGAGTTTAGACACAACTGCACACTAGTTATACTAGTCGGTTCTTTTATGCATTCGTGTCAGATTCAGACGCTTGTAATGTCTCTAAAAGACTGAACTAACGTACTAGCATTTTCTGTCCAATTTGTTTAATTCCTTTCTTTAATCTTCATTTAAGACTAATCTAACTCAAGAAAATAAACATGTACATATGTGAAGAGAAATTTAATGAGAAGAAATTTAAGTGTTTTCAAATCAGTCATTTCTCCTTTTCTTCTTCAACTTCAAAATATATGGTACTTGAAGGAAATTCACCCTTCAACTTTATTGGCAACTGCTTTTCCAGTTTTTTAAAAATCTAGTATTTGTTTCCCCTAACATATAATTCTAAAAAAAATAATTGCTGAAGAAAATCTTAGGAAACTGGAGATAAGTTCAGCATTAATTCTTTCACAACTTCTACCTTCACTGCTGCTTTTCAACTAAATTGGAGAAAAATACTTGCTGCCTTTCTGAGATATATAGATGTATAGGTAGAGGGATGGATGGATGGATAGAAAGAAAGAGACAGATTTCTTCTCTCTCTCTTTCTCTCTCCCTCTCTTCCAAGTAAACATGCTCAAGTTCATATTGGAAAATATACTTTCCAATGTGAACTTGAGTATATTTACTTGGAAGCAAAAGTTACTTGGTTCCAAGCAATTATTTACTTGGTGCAATTTTGTTCTTTCAGAGATAAGGTATGAAAAACTGGTTTTGCAAATATGCAGAATAGTATAGGTAGAATTGAAGTAATGGTACCCATTGTTTCTGTACTGTACCTTGATCCAAAACCTGACTACCAATTGTCCATATAATCACCTTTCTCTAGGACTCTTTGCCATTCTTTCTAAATCTTTCTAAGAAAGCTGCAGACATCCAAAATTACCCCAAATAGTTGAGAGTGAGTAAAGTCTTTTTTGGCAGAGACATGCCATAGCCTCCTTTTGAGATGACAGAAATCCCCTCTCATTCAAACAAGTGTTGACTACTATCCAAATCCAACCTTCTTTCACCTCATAGGAGCTTACCAACCATGAGAAACAAAAATGTAAATAGAGAATGATGGAGCTGAAACTACAAAGTCACTATCTTCTCTTCCAGAATTCACAGATTCAAAATAATTCTAGGTCATTCACAATATGAAATCTCAGGCATCCCTATTAGCATCTGTAGAGCCCAGTTCTTCTTGAATCTGAGCAGTTTCATAAGCCATTTTTTCACAGTGAGTCTTCAGATAGTCTTGGAGAACATCTTTTCTAAAGACAGAATTTAAAGAGGGCTGGATAGCATATTGCAGACACAATCAGGATGGCAAAAATCACACTTTTTTGCTGCTTGAATTACCTCTGTATAGATCTGAACATGAGCTTTTACCACAGTGGGTAGTCACACTCCAGATGGGTTTACTCTCAGTGACGTTCTAGGTATCTCCCCAGCTGCTTCATTTCTCTGAGCTTTTTAACAAACCAAAGAGCTGCAGTTGAGCTACAAAACAAGAGAGATTATTCTTCTGCAATCCAGTCAGACACCCTAATCTCTTCCTTATTCCAGTGGATAACCAGAATCTTGAATTGCCGGCCAAATCCTTGAGAAATTCCTCGTTCGTCTGCAGAAAACTTGAGAGATAAATTAAGTGCTTGAGGGTAAATGATGTAATAAATTCTCCACATCCCACATAAGTGGATTTTCTGATTATGTTCCTTCCTTGCCTTGTCTCTGCCTTTAAACATGGGTGATACCTATACAATACCTGATTTAGAATCATCGCCTGTCTTAGGTTACCATCTTATAAACATTCTCAAATAAGAGCACACTCACTATCTCATAATTTAGACTGATCTCTTTCAGCAGATTTTTAACTGCTAGATGAATTTAGTATAAATTTGTTGGAAATTGTATTTAAATTTTGTCTGGTTTTTTTTTAAAGTGTTGCTAGTCATCTTGAGTGCTTGCCAGAGCAGAAAAGTGTATACAAACCAAATAAAATATTCTCATTTATATAATATTTGATAACAATCATTTGATAAACTCATTTCATTTTTCAAAAATAATGCATCTTTCCAATGGTAAAAATATCATTCTGTTAGTTTTAGTGTGGCTATATTCTTCTTAATCTAGTGAAGTCAAAATTCTGAATCTACTGTATGTGTTATTACAATGGAAAACTGATTATGAATAATCACATTAACAAAAATACCCTTGATGGGAAGACACAAAGGCATTTTCAAAACAAATACCTAAGGATTAAGGCTGGAATCTTAGGCTTCTGATTTGTGGACATGATCTGCTGAATGTGGACAGTAAGTGATGTAGTTGTTGGTTGATGACAGATAGCATTTTTGTGTAAACTGAAAATAATGCAGGAGAGGCATTAGTTGTGGTGATTATAGTTTGTTTTTTTATCAGTTGCTGTTTCTGTCCAAACCAGTGTTGCAAAAAACTGTAAATGTGTGACTTGAAATAATAGTAGGTTGAGTATGGACTGCAAACAATAATGTTGTTATCATGCCACTTCTTTCAACACTCTCTGAACAAATTATTTATATCTCTAGCTCTCCCATTTTCTTAGCATACTTTCTGCAGAATTACAGATAGCTACAAGCTTAAGAGCAACATTATCTCTTCAACATTGCTTAATTTACTGCTTAATTTGGGAGGGGGTGGGTGGACAAAAGCATTCTTCCTTGAAGCAAATTCTATGAATTGAGTATGAATATGTGATGCAACAAAAGAAAAGCTGATTACACTACTGAAGTCCAAAAAGATGTACTTTTTTCAGGGTATAATTAAATGTAGGATATGTATTGCCATAGCAAGTCTGTTTCAAGAATAGTTTTTCTTACCATCTTGCTTTGCAGAGATTTGCATGCTAAAAATAACATTTTTGTCCCAGTGAAGAGAGAGGATTGATTAGAGGAAAGAATGATACGGGATCTTCTAAGGCAGGGTTGGTTGTCAAAGTCTGCAATAGCAGACTTTTTAATAGGGTCCAAATTCCAACCTTTAGTGGTGAATCTAAAAATCTACAATCATCTACATCAGGGGTCCACAAACTTGGCAACTTTAAGACTTGTGGACTTCAACAGCCAGAAGAGTTGGCTACATGATGATGATGTCTAGGCAGATGTTCCATGGATTTCGCTTAAAACTCCTGTACCTCTCTCCCAGAATGTTTCCTTGGTCCTGCCTACTTTTTAAATTCAGTCTTTAAACCACTGGAGCCATTCAATCAGTGGTGGGTTCCTACCAGTTCGAGCCGGTTCGGCCAAACCAGTAGTGGTTTGGTGGCCTGGATTGCCGAGCCTGCCATGCCCCCAAACCAGTGTTTTCTGTTCTGTGCAATTACAATTACAATTGTAATTGCAATGCATATGAGCGTGTAGTATGTGCAAAGTGCGCACATGAGCAAACCAGCAGTAGTGCCTGCCGGAACTCACCCCTGCATTCTATATATCTTATATGTCTCTACCCATTTGTTTCTGGGACCCTTTGATTTGGCAGACTTGAGAGCTAATTTGAATTCTCACTGAGACGGATGGTAAGACAAACTACAGTACAGTAAAGGTGATTGTGCTTTAAGAATGCTGGAGCTTATCAACTGACTGTTTCCACTGGCAGTAACCCTTGCCTTATCCTAATTAATTCTCCCCACTTCATACAAGCAGTCCTCACTTAACAACTATTCACTTAGAAACTATTCAAATTTACAATAGATCTCCCTCCCCAGCAAAAAATACTTACAACCCAGTTCTGGAGTTCTGATGGCAATATAGGTACTTGGCAATTGGCTCACCTTTACAGCCAGCTGTAACATTCTGTGATCATGTAATCATAATTTATGAAGGTTTCCCCCCCCCCCCCAGTTTCCAGCCTCTGGGGTTAATTTCTAGAAAAATCACACATACATATAAATGGATTCATTTAACAATGGTGGTATTAGCTTAATGATTATGGCCCTCACTTAATGACTGCTGTATTTCCTTTACAACTGCCACATTTACACTTGTGACAATTTTTTTTTAATAATAACTCCTAAAATCAAGCAGATCATGTGAGTGCCTCAACTTATAACCATCTTTATTTACAATGGAAATTCTGGGTTAGTAAATTGAAGAACTAACTGTGTAGCAGGAAAACAGTTGCAGGCTATGCTATCTTTTCTCACCATTGAGGCAACTTTACAGTTCCTTGCACAGCACAGGTTTTTGTAAAAAAATAAAAAGTTCACTGAAGCAATATGAGTATTAAGGGAAATATGCTGATTTTTCTGTGCAGTTGGAAGGAGGGTGGTGGACGGGTGCAGTGTTCTGTGTTTGGAACTACACCACAGTGGGGACAGTCTTGTTTGGAAGGGTTCTGAGTTCAATCTTAAATATTAATTGGACTTAGTGCTACAGCTCTTCTATGTAGAACTTTTTGTTGCTCGTGAGTCACTAATTCTAGTCATGATATCCCACAGCATCTGTTCGTTGGTGGAACAAATATATTTCTGGCTACATTGAAGACATTATGGATGGGCTACCTTCCCATTGCAAAATGTTCTCCTTGGGTTCAAAGCTTAAGTTCAGATGCTACTTTTTCCATGTCTTTTAAGTGTAGTGGAGGAGGAGTGTGGTCATAGCTTTGCAGCTATCCCATTTCAGTTTTTTTAAAAGAAATTCCTGGACTAATTCACACATGAAATAAAAACAAGATTAATATAGAAATGTCCCATTGCTTGAGTGTTGTTTTTCCCATTCTTTCAGATTCCTCATAGTGTTCTTAGCACATTTAAAGGCTGTGAAAACTGCTGGAAGTCAGCTTCAGAGTGCTTTTGAGAAAGAAGTGAGAAGTAGTAATAGTGGAAATGTGAATTAGGTCAAACAACAGAATCTAATCGAGTGGATAGAATTAAGTAAAATAAGTGAAACTGGTTGTAAGAGGACCCTCTAAAGCATGGGCATTAATTATTTCTCTGAAACGAGGTCTTTTGGGAGGCAAGAACTCTGCTTGAGTAGATACTTTATTGCAGATACAAGCTTAATGATGACACAAATCAATTTCTACAAAAGCTAAAAATCTGATTCTGTTCCTGTATCTCTGTGTGTCCCCAGGTTCAAACATTGACTTTCTGTCTTCAGTCTTTTAACAGAGCACTTGCATTCTATTTCTCAGCTGGCCTGATTATACCTGGGTTGTTGTTGTTGCCTTTGAATCACTGTTGACTTTTGGCAAGTCCAAGACTAGTCATTGATTTTTATTGGTAAGATTTTACGAAGATGGTTTCTCATTAGTTCCTACCTGGGCTGAAAGAGAGTGTCTGACCAAGGTCAACTGAAGGGCTTTAAAATCTGGTTAGTGATTACCAAATGGTCACATCTGGTCCCAGGATCCTCTTTTTCTGCTTTGTTATCTCCAACCTTCACATTAATATAATTGTTGTAGGGTTTCAACTATTTATAGCACATCCTAGACCAAAATGATCCTCTCTGCTTCAGCTATTTCTCTTCTAATGAGATTTCCAAAAGAGAGAAACAGAGATAATTAGTTTTTTGGGAAAAAGGAAAGGTACATGAAAAAAATAATTCACTTTCCATTTGCTCACCTGCCAAATTTCATCCATAGTTATATGAAGTTGGCATGACCACACTATCTGGCTGAGATTTAAGAAAGAAAAAAATTGATAATATGATAATTTGATTTTTGTAGAATCAAATTCTACAAAAATATGAATAATTAAAGACTACATTCAGAGTGATTAAGGGGTGAGTGATTTACACATTGAGAAATAAAATATTTGGACTCAAGCTTATTTTAATCTAACAACTAAATATCATAAATGTGATTGCACAGAAAATAAACTGAGGCATATAACTACATGACCTCTTCCTGTATCAGTTAAGGGAAGAAACAGTAGCAGTTGATTTTGAGTGGACTTTTTTCAGCTAATTCAAGCTAATAAGACACTTTTAAAAATAATTTTCAGTACACACATATGTTGTTTGGTTTTGCTGTGTTTTTTCGTGGTTAAAAAAAATCAGCTTTGGTAAAAGGAAGGAAGCTGAATTATTTCACAATAGGGCTATTGCTGTTTTGATAATGTTTGAGAATCAGTGGCCATTTATTTATTAGAACAAGGGGGCTGCAGTTTGTTCTATTACCCCCATCTCATTGTCTAATAAACTTGCTAGCACGATGCATAAAACATGTAGCAGAGAAATAAATATGTGGTAATATAATGGGGCTTAATATACATGAATTCAGATATAGGAGATGACATCCCTGGATGATGACTGTCAATATCAGTAAATAATCACCTCTGGCTGCAACTAGTAGAAATTCACTTAAAACCCACAAGTCTTTCCCTTCTTTCTCTTTATACTTTACTTTTTAAAAATAACATGCAAATCAGAAGTGGGTTCCTCATGGTTTGGACCAATTCGGCCGAACCAGTAGTGGTTTGCCGGCCTGGGTCTCCAGAACCAGCGGAGACCCAGGCCTGCCAAGCGTCTGAACTGGTTCCCCAGTCGGTGTGGCATGTTTTTCCCCCCATTTTTTAATATTCTGCACATGCATAGACCTATTTATGGGCAACTGCGCACGTACCAAACTGGTGGTAATGCCGGCAAGGAACCCACCCCTGATGTAAATGTATATTATCAAGTGAAAAGACAGTACCTTAAGAAATAACAAATTAAACATTTTAAGCAATATTTATTTTACAGCAGTTCTTTTTAATGATTTAATCACTTTGATCACTTCTGATCAAAACATTGACTTGACTGATAACAGCAAAATAAGATTTCAAATCTATATTAGGAGCCAACATCTGCTGGCAACTGTAATGTAGGCATTCAAACCAAGCAGTGAACAAGTTATTTTTAAAATTGATCAAGATTTTTTTCAAGTCATTCATATTTTATTAATATGAACATTCCAGAAAGTCTCTTAATTTATATATATGCCTTTTTCCTGATGTTTCCAAAGATAGTAAATGCTCTTGTCCTTTTTTTACAGCTAAAATTTGTTGTAAAAAACAACTAAAACTTGTTGCTTCTTATAGACAAAGATAGTTACCAGAACAATATTTATTAGTGATATATATTAGGGCACATATATATTTGAGGGACAAGGATCAAGGTGGCATACATAGAACTCATCCTATTTTTCTTCACAATAGCAAACCTGTCACTAAGTTGGGCTGAAAGGGTGTGACTAGTTCAAAAATCAGCCCATGATGCTAATCTAGAGTTTTGGTCTCCCAGCTCTTAGCTCAACACCTTAACTACCACACCATGCTGGCTCATAACCAGTACAATGTAATATTTAAAATGTGGGTACTAAACTTACCGATAGAATGCATAAGATTTTATATGTGAGAAATGTAGCAATTGTTGACGTTCACATGCCTTTCACAGCCTGCAGTATCAGTGTAGTAGGCTCCAACCGGTGGTGGTTTTACTTACATTAGTTATCTACAGTTGTCTCCATATCTTATTGCAGCTGAAGTAATCATTGTCTTATTTCCTTTTTCTGTCCCTGTAACCAGATTATGAAACCATCTCAGCTAGAAATGCATTTTTGGAACATATTTTACTCAGTGCTGCGTGAAAGATTTGTTATAAAAGCAAGCCACAGGCAAAGGAGAGGTTTTTTTTAAATAGAAAATATAATCTGGAAGACATATTGAAGGCATGACATGTTTTTTTTAGTGAGAGACACATCATACTGATAGTTACATGTCTATTATTTAATATTTAGATAATATCCATTATTTAAGTATAGAAGTTATTACTGGTTTAGATTGCAATTGCTTATGCAAAATGAGAGGAAGTTGTTTATATATTTCTGTATATGTACTATCAAAGTTTCATGGTAATTTACAATAAAAATATGACACCAACCTTTATTAAATATTATCTGAATAATTTTATTGATCGCAGAACAAATTTCTGAATAAACATCATTTTAAAATGTTGGTTTGTGAACTAGGTTTGTGAGAACTCTAGCATCATTATTATGGGAAATTTGTGTTTGTACCAAATGAAGATCTATACAATCATCTTATACTTCACTTGCTACAGAATAGCCTGAATTTTGAAATGTTTATTCCTGATAGGTTATTATAATGTCTGAGAGGGAGGGGGAGAGAGAGAGAGAGAGAAAGAGAGAAAGAGAGAGAGAGAATATAGAAGGGCGGTTGAGTTTCTTTTTGGGCCAATCGTATTCTATTAACCCCAAGAAGAAAGCAATGGCAAAACCCTTCCAGGATGATGCCTAGAAGGTCAAATGGACTTATCCGTGTAATCATTTAGAATCAAAATTGACTTGGAGCAAAATTCATCTACATATGGACTACCGTAGTAGATAAAACTGACCAGTTTAAAGAGTGCAAGGCTTGGGAAGCAAGGTTAAAAAAAATTGGAAAGACTGAAAAGATTGACTCTATGACACTGCTCATATATTTTGAAGGATTAATTCAGTTGCAGATATTTTGTTTTTAAAATTTCTCTCTTAACCTTCCTATATGTTGAGGATAACGATTTTGTACATTAAATGAAAAATATTTATAATACGGTGTCCAAAATAACATTTTTGTAAAAATAACAAAACAGGCTTGGCACTTAAATTCCTCTTTTTCCCCACATATGTGTAATATTTTTGTATCAGACTAAGCACCTGGTATCTAGTGAAATTGACTGTGTTCCTTGAAAGTCTATTTATTCATGAAAAATGAGTTTTTAAGGTGCAACAAAGCACTTATTCTTTCCACAAGAGATTGATGTGGTTACCGCCTAAGCTTTTCTGTTAGTGTACTGAACAACCAATATGCATTATTAAATATCTCTATTTCCATCTTAACCAGAGTTTCTTCCTAGAACTTTATCAATATATAGTAGATAGAAATAAACCCAACTCTGTTCTAGATATAAATATCTGTAGCCTCTAAATATATTGAATGGGCATAAGAAATAAATAAAAATAGTTGATATTCTGATGTAAACAGAATGAAAAAAGACACACTATTTGCTTGATAAATTTGATAATCTGAGTAATCAGCCTTCGATCATTCAAATCAGGAATGTGAATTTAAGGAGTATGGAAATTTTCATGGTATGGGAATGGGAGCAGCACTTTATTAAACAACATCTCTAATGGCTCAGTTTTGACTAAAGTGTGAATAGCAAATAAAAATAATATAAACTAATATCAATTCCAATTAATATTGTCAATTTCCTATTGGAATCCATGTAGATTATATTTGGGTGGCATTTTCATTTTTTGAAGGAGGACCACTAAGGCTACTGATTCAATATTCTCACTGGAGGAGGCAAATTTAAAATGTTTAAGAGTCACGTGGATATGTGAAATTTTGTTGTACATGTGAGCCAAACCCAAGAAATATATTATTAATTTTACCAGTATGATCCAGAGGTGTTCTTTCAACTACCAAAATTTTTACTGTAGGAATATTTCTAATCAATTTGGAAGATGTACCTCAGTTTATAGGATTGATTCATATTTTATTTTTGGATGGATTTGGCTTCACCAAAAGCAATAAATTTCTCCAGCATTTCAAGTACTGTTCTGAAGAAGAGAGAATAAAGATTGGAATTTCCAGTAGAGGGCACCCTTGCCCTTGATTAGTCCTCCAGCTAAGCACAGAGGTCTTGTGTTTTGTCACTGAACTGCTGACTTAACTCCTGAATTTCTTCCAGAAAGATAAAGTAGCACAAATGCATACAATAATCTAAAGTTCAGTTAATGTGGAACAGCGCTCTCCCAGAGAATATTCTTGTACTTGGTGGTGAGTTAAAAGAACTTGTGACAGAGGTGTGAATTAAAAACTTTTCAAAGTCATTGCATGAAAAACAACCTTTCTTCCTTAAGCATGGTGGTGTCAGACATGGACTCTGGGATCCTGTCCCTGAGAGAGCTTTGGAAGGCTCAGGCAGGATTCTTATGACATAAACAGGAGGAAACATTTACAACATTTAAAGTACTGATATAAGAGAACACCTTCAAGTAGGTGAGGCAACATTCGGACAAAGTTTCTCTGCATAAAGCATGAATAGATGCCAAGGGGCAAAAAAGAATCTGGTTTCATAATTTTCTTTGATATGTTTATCTCACAGCATCAATTTATCAGTGGCAAGACAATCACATATTCCTTTGTCCTTGCATGCAATTGTAAGGTGTGTTCTGGGTTTGGCAGTTCTCAAAGGGGAAAAGCCATTGTTATTTCCTCTCTGTGGATATTAAGATATGTTGCCTGACTTCTCAAGATCGTAGAGTACTCAGTGGGGCTGGGTGTACACTTCAAATATGACTTGGACCCCACAGGAATCAATCACATTTCTCCTATTATTAAAATATCCCTTTTATTCTCACAAGTCTGAAAAAAAAGTGCAGCTTCTATAAAAGCTGTGTTGATTTCCTTAAAGTAGTTGTATGTTTTATTCAGGTACAGAAGCCCTGAAAAAAAGCAAAAGTATCCAGAGCTTTTGTGAATTCTGCAAAGCATAGCAATTTTAGCTCTTGAAATCTGTTGCCTCTTCTTATACAGATAGTTTTCAAGTTACAACTACAATTGAGTTCAAAATTTATGTTACTAAGTGAAACATTCGTTAAGTTTGCTACATTTTATAACTTTTCTTACCACAGTTGTTAAGTGAATGATTATATTCTCAGATTAAAAAGCAGTAGCTCTTGCGCACTTTGTATGAATGAGAATGTAATACTATATAAGTTAATATTTAATAAAATATTGAAATATTTTTTTTGTTATACACGTAAAACAGTAGCGAAAAGATTTTTAAAACCAAATCTGATTATGTTAGGGCTTGTTTGTCTATAAAATCAGATTTAAAATGAAATACAAATTGTTTCTTATTATTTATTTATTAGCAGGTTGGACTTTAGCGCACACATCTTTGAAATCTTTTATATATCCAATGCCTGAGACAAGGTTTTTTCATGCTGGTGTGAATGTATACAAATTTAAGATCAAATATGGCAATACAATTAGGTAAGCGTGATAGTTCTGTTAATTCAACATTCTTCAAATTTTTCAGTTACAAAACAGAAATAAAATATTGTTTCAGAATCTAAAAAAGGACAAATTAAATCTGTAAAATTCAATAATTATATTTGAAATAATATGATGCAAATTTAAGCTCTTTAATAAGGATGAAGAGAATAGGTATAATTGGAAATCTTTGATTCCAGTTTTGTTTCTGAACCCTATAGCATTAGGCAAGTTATCCATTCAGTCTCATTCCTCCATCTGTGATATGGGATAATTACATTTGCCTGCCACATAGGGTGCTGTAAGAATTACTGAAATAATATAAGTGCAGATATTCAACAATAAGGTTTTCATACCTTTGTTGCCCAGAGGGCATTAACAAGAAATTACGAGAAGTATAACTTTATAATATATCTGTTATCCTACTCAGCCAGCACCCTACCTAATATTTTTAATTCTCAGTGTACACTTTTTAATGCAGCAAAAAAAAATCATCCAAAATTTATCTAGAATAAGTAATTGACTAATGCAAATCAAAAAATGGAAAACTTTTGAGTTTATGCTAATTAATTAATGCATAATTATGAATTAATGCATAAACAGCTATGTAACTAGCAATATGTGTGCATTATAGATATATCCAAAGAGAACTGTGCCTCTTTAATCTGAACTAATGATAATTTGAATACTTATTCAATTTCTCTTGATTTCTGAAGTAATCTTCTATTACATTTTTTACAGCTTTAATATTGATTTTGATGAAAGCATTGTCAGTAAGGAGCTAGAGGTGAGATATGAAATAAACATTTGTTTATATCAAAAAATATCAGGTGGTAAAAGTGGAATTTAGATTTAATCCCTTTTGCTTTGGGTAATCAGTAGAGGTTTGTTTTATTCAAATCATGCTGATTCTTAAGGTTTATCTTATTTGGGAGTTAATTGGGAGGAGTTACCCAAAAATGATTCTATAATCCATGGAATTTCTTGGTGTGGGCAATAACAGAATGACTATATTTGCATTTTCTGTGTTAGGGTGGGTACAAACTATGAGGGTTGAGTGATTTTTTTAATAAAAATGAAGGGTTATATTGGATTATGTTATCTTACATATTATTTTAAGTTAAGGGGGATTGGGGGTTATGTTATTTTATACACTATGATGGGGAATATAGGGGATAGTACATTTGTTGTATGGAGTGTATTAAAAACCTTGATCTGGGGAGCGGGGGGG
>JAPKID020001022.1:0-15791 GCA_026931265.2 Tropidonophis doriae | reverse complement strand
TTATATAGGGTGATTCATTAATATTAATACAGACTCAGTCCAATCAGAGTACAGGCTGTGTTAACCCATTCATGGATTCTATCTTCCCCTTATTAGAAGAGGCGTATCAGGTAAGTACAACGCCCTTTCTCTTTGTGCCCAGAGAGAGAAATAAATATCTGCCTCTTCCTAGGACTGACCTCACAGCCACCTGATTGTGAGGTGAAAGCTCCACCTTTAGGCCACTGTGGCGTCATATTTCTTCAATCCAGGAATAATTCACAATAAGATAATAAAATGATGAAACTCTCAGCTTCTGTAATGAAATGGATGGATGTAAAATGGAGAAAGAGGGGATGAGATGCTGCCTAGGAAACAAACACACGAGAGAGAAAGAGCCCCCAGTGGCTTATTGGTCACAGAAAGAAAAGGAAGTGTGTACCCTAATAGATCAAGCTATTGAAAATGGAGGTGGGAGGTTTATATTCAGAATTTACATTTGTTGATGTGCCCTTTAATAAATTAGAATTAGTTTAACTTTTTCCGCTTCCGGTCTGGTTTATGTAGGAGTGCTGTCATCAATCTTGCAAATTTCCTACTCTCTTCCAACATGAAGAATTTCAAGGATAGGCCCTGATCCTTGAGAAACCCTGTTAACTACTGAACAACTGGCAGACATGTTGTTACAACACCAAGAGCATTTAGATGCACAGATGATCAGTTGATGAAATGATGATGTTATCCATTCACTTGTGTCTGACTCTTGGTGATACTATGGGTCAGGTCTCCCTAAAGCATTATTTCTTTGAGATTTTTTTATTTGCTAGCTAGATTATTGGGGAACATGGTGGCTCAGTGGCTGAGATGCTGAGCTTGTTGATCATGTGTGTGTGTGTGTGTGTGTGTGTGTTTTATACATTTTTTAGGGACACGGAGGCTCAGTGGCTAAAACGCTGAACTTGTTGATCAGAAAGGTCAGCCATTCAGCAGTTCAAATCCCTAGTGCCATGGAATGGAGTGAGCTTCCTTTACTTGTCTCAGCTTCTGCCAATCTAGCAGTTCAAAAGCACATAAAAAATGCAAGTAGAAAAATAGGGACCACCTTTGGTGGGAAGGTAAGATTGTTCTGTGTGTCTTCAGTGTTTAGTCATGCCGGCTACATGACCACGGATTTATCTTTGGATAGCGCTGGCTGTTCAGCTTTGAAACAAAGATGAACACACACACACACACACACACAGAGTTGGGAACAATTAGCTCATATGTGAACATTTACATTTTACTTTTAGCTAGTGTCAGCACTGATAGTGTCTAGCCACTTTTGTTCTTTGGCAGCTTGGTTTCCATTTACAGCTAACTCTTCAGAACACAATTGCCTTCTTCAGTGTACAGAATGCCATGAAACAATCAATGCAACAACTAGGGCAGAATTTACCTTAACTTTCAGCACAACAGATAATAGCTCAACCAATGCTCCTCTGTTCCCATGGGAATCTGCCAGAGAAGTTTGGTTCAGTTCTGTATTTTTGTTGTTCAGTGTGAGATATTTATGGCAGGCAAACTGGTGGAGTTTTTCACTGATTCACAGCAAAGTGACTTTTGTGCTGAGCTTGTTGAAGCAAAGTGAGCAGTTAATCGAGGAAAACAATTTAGTGATGGACAACTATCAAGACTTCATGGATAAACTCAAAGGACAATTTGGAGATCCCATATACAATATCACAGCTAGTTCAGATATTTGGAAGCTCAAGCAGGGACAGAGGAACCTCCAGATTTTACTTTACTTGCTGCCCATGTAGATGGAACAATTTAGCCCCAATTAATTCAATTCGAGACTGATGACCTGAGAAGAGGTCACAAATACCTTGCAAGAGCTCTATCAACATAGTGCAATTTTAGATGCCTGTCAGGTGAAAGCAATCTGAACCACCCATGAAGAGTGCCAATGGTAGTTTATTGCTCCTCAATTATGTTACAAGAATCTTATCCAACTGATTTTGTTCCCTTGGGAATGGCAAGATAAGGCTTCAAAGATTCTGGGGGAGGCCCTGCCTGTGCCACTTAATATGATTCTGAACTCTAGACTCTTTCCCTCCAGTCCAGCTGGAGATTCCACCACACTACAGAGGAACAAGGAGGAATGGGAAGGAGAAAAGAACTTACAGCCTGCCTTCTTCCATGCTGCTCCCTCTAATGACCTTGCTGTCGTCTGTTGGTTGCTGCCCCTCCAGCAGCTGAATCAGATGATCAGCATGGGAGTCAGGGAGTTATCATGGCAACCTGAGAGCTCAGAGGGGGAAGGGGCAATGAAGTTATCAGAGATAGAAACAGAGGTGTAGCTTGAATTGTCCATCGGCCCTCAGGTGAAAGGAGTCAACAGTCCCCAGGTCTGGCTGATGAGGAAGAGGAGGAACAGCTGGGTCCAGTGCCTAATGCATGGGTGGGCAGATGGCAGAGGAGAGCAGTGGAAATCTGTGGGATGATCCTTGGAATGGAAGAGCTACCACTGCTAGTGAAATCCCACCCTAGCTCTGGGGATAAAAGGCAGGGGGCAGAGATGAATAGGTGTGGCAAACAACTATTAATCTCTCTGCCAAACAGACTTCTTAGCCTGCTGGCACTCCTGATAAAGGAATCTCTCATTTAACTACTGATTTAACCACAGAGAAATAGAGAATTTGTTGTGTTTGGAAGCTGGGTCAAAACAGTACAGAAGACCTCATGAAAATTGAGAGCCCTGTTTATTTGAGAAGGCTGATAGATTCACCAGCAATTGTCGCATTTCAGACATGGGAGTTGTTAATGTGCTACAAAGAATGATCCAACAAAAACATTTTCCCTTCCACCTGAATGCTTTGCCTAATAGCAGGAATTAAGTACCCTATGTGTTCCTGGTTTAGTTCTCACTATTTAAAAAAAAACACCTTCTCCTTTGACCTCAAATCATTCTTTTATTCATTCCTGGAAGAAAATGGGCCTATTGAAACGTGCTGTATTGTTTTGTTAATTATGTTACCTGTATAATATGAAAGGATTACAGGTGGATCATTGTTCTCACCAGATCTTAATACGTAAATGTTTGTTAAGTGTTTATGGAAAAAGAGACCAAGACCTTACTTAGATTATATTTTCATTTCAGTTTATTCATTGATTTATTAATGACATTACAAGTAATTCCATTCTTAAATGTTTCTATTTGATTTTGGGCTATACCCTAAGTCAATTTGTGCTTTGCTATTGCTTGGTAAGATTGCTTAAAACCAGGCATAAACTTTTGTTGGCAACATGAATTGGACTTAGTAATGCCTACTAAACAATTACCTACTTAGTAAATTTAGTAATGCCTACTAAACAATTGCCTTGCTAATGAACATTTGCCTTACTTATAATTGCCTCTCTAATGGCTACTTAGTAATTGAACTACTGAACAATTGCAACCTTTTAGCGTGGTGTAAGAGTTGTAAGGTTTTCCATTGTTCCGTCATAAATATTTTAACTTCTAGATCCCTCTCATAGACTTTCTTAATACCTTCCTATTTACCCATCTGTTCCTGTTGGAGGAAGCAAAGCTAAGGAAGGTGCAGAAAAGGAGTAAGAAATAGTCAGACAAATAAATTAAGAAAGAAAATAGTGTAAGTTAGAGTTTATCTCTATTTCTCCAGTCTCTTCTATGCTTGTAGTGAGAACTGGAAAGGTTAGAGAACAGGGACTCATACTAGTGAGAGCAGAAAGGTAAAAGGACTGTTGTGTTCTTAGATATCATTTCTATTTCCACTGGGTCCATGCACTGCTTCATCTATTCTTTTTGAAGGGATCCTATTGGTGGAATCTTACATCCAATCAGTCACTAAAATAAGATAGAAAATATAGAAATGTAATAAGTATATAAAGTAAAGCACAATTTTCTTAATTTCCCCCTTCCTCTCAGCCATTCAATCTTTCTTCATATAATTGTTTTCCAATTTAACCCTGATTCATTCTCTATATAACCAAAGCAATTTATTCTTGACCCTATGTCTTGTTTTATCACACATACCTCTTATGTATCTCCTGCTTCAGAAGGACGCTGGACTAGAGGACATCCAAGGTCCCTTCCAGTTCTATTCTGATTGATTGACTGTATCCTATTTCCACCACAACCAACTTACCAACTTTTTTGGATTATAAAACACACCGGCGTATAAGACGCATCAAGATTTTGGAGAGGTAATTTTTTTAAAAAAAAGGTTTTGCACTTTGCAGACCTTCCAAATCCTCTCTATGCCTCATTTTTTTTGTGAAAAGAGGGGCATGCAGAGAGTTTGAGAGGCCTGTGAAGTGCTCCCGGAGGCTGGGGGTGGGTGGGTATAAATGAGCATATGACACATTTCCACTCATTTTTGCCCTCCCCAGTCACCAGGAGCACTTGCAGGCCTCCCAAATCCTCTGCATGCCCATTTTTGTGAAAATCAGGATGTGCAGGGGCAGCTTTATTCAATGTATAAGGTGCACCAAGATTTTCACCTTCTTTTGGGAGAGAAAAAGGGGCATCTTATACTCCGAAAAATATGGTACATTTGTGTTTCTTCTGACAAAGCACAGTTAGAGGGGCAGGACCAGCTAGGGATGGGATTTGGAGGTTCTCCAAACTGCCCCTAATGTTAGTTATAGGTTCTCCAGAATCTGGGTGAATCCGTAGCAGCTCATCTCTGGTTGTAAGTCATTTTTTTCAGCGTCATTATAATTTGAATGTTTGCTAAATCAGTGTCTGTAAGTTGAAGACTACTTGTAGTAGATATCTTAACTGCCTTAAAGAAAATACAATTTAAATATATTGGTCTTCCTGTTAGTGTACACATTTTCCTTTCTCAGACCTCAGATCAATGCAGAAATGGAACAAAATGAAATTGCAGATCACTACAGACTTATAATCAACTAAGTTGCTTCTATCTACTAAGTTATACCAGCTGTCTAGAGAACATCTGGAGAAAGCCTTGTCCTGTTTCCTGCAAAGAAAGTAATTTATACACATGAAGCCTGCTGCTTGTCACTCAATAACTCCTGGAATATTGCATTCAGTTTTGGTCACCACATAAGAAAAAAGATGTTGAGACTTTGGAAAAAGTGCAACTGGGATGATTAAGGGCCTGGAGACTAAAACATATCAAGAACGATTGCAGGAACTGGGCCTGACTAGTATAGTGAAAAGAAAGAGGGGTGGGGTAGGGGCATGATAGCAGTATTCCAGTATTTGAGAGACTCACACAAAGAAGAGTGGGTCAACTTGTTTTGCAATGCACCAGAAGGCAAGACATGAAACAACAGGTGGAAACTAATCAAGGACAGAAGCAACCTGGAATTAAGGAGAAACTTCCTAAGAGTGAGAACATTTAAGCAGTGGAACAGTTTGCCTTCAGAGATTATGGCTGCTTCATTACTAGAGGTTTTTAAGAAAAGGCTGGACAGTCACTTGTCTGAAATGGTATAAGATTTCCTGCTTGAGCAAAGTGTACAACTAGAAGATCTCCCAGGTTCCTTCTAACTCCATTCTGATTGATTTAATAATATGAATGTTAAGATAATAGTACTTTTCATCTGTCCCTCCTATAGATTTATGTTAGGTGAATGATGATACTGAATATACACCAGAATCTGATGACATTAAAGGATTGGACGGAGCCTCACATTTTGCTAATTTCACTTAAATACATTCTGTTGGGTGGCAGGCTGGTAGGAACAATCTTGGCGTGTATTAGCAATTGCTTCAGATGAAAGAAGAAATAGCTCCCTTTGGCTATTTCTGCGTTCATGATTTATAGCACCTTACTGTGTCATTCATCCCTTGCTGTGGCGATGTAGCCGTGATGAAGGCAGACTTTATATCACCACAGCAATGGTTGGATGATGCTATTAAGTCACAATAAATCACTTGTGTAAAAATGGCCATTGATTGTGGCCAAGAGACTTGGCAGGAGACCACCAACTGTCTCATCAGCAGAAATGTAGCAGGAGAACAAATCATTTCGTCCTGAATAACTGCTTTAAACACAAACATGGAGGGAAACAAAAGATAATCCATGTTAAAATGTCTTTAAATCTACATTTGCCTAAAATTGTAGTCCAAATTTATTTGATAAAATTTATTTGAAGTTTATTTACAGAACATAATTTACCCTGCCAACAAAAGTATGTATAGTCCAGGTTATGGTTTTCTCAGTTGCAATGTAAGGCTGTGAAAGTTGGACCATAGGAAAAGCTGAGCGCCAAAGAATGGAGGCCTTTGAACTATGGTGCTGGAGAAGACTCCCGCATTGAGTCCCTTGGACTGCAAGGCAATCAAACCTGTCAGTCCTAGAAAAGATCAACCCTGACTGCTCTTTAGAAGGCCAGATCCTGAAAATGAAACTCAAAACTTTGGCCACCTAATGAGAAGGAAGGATTCACTGGAGAAGAGCCTCATGCTTGGAAAGACTGAGGGCAAAAGAAGAAGGGATGACAGAAAATGAAGTGGCTGAAGCAGTAGGTGTGAGTTTAAATGGACCCTGGGGAATGGTAGAAAACAGGAAGGCCTGGAGGAATGTTGTCCATGAGGTTGCAATAGGTTGGACATGACTTCACAACTAACAACAACAAATTTACAGAAGCCATCAAAATTACCACCAATATTATTTCTATATGAAGTTATTGGAATGTTGCATGTACAAGCAGCTATCAACTTAAATTCATTTCTTTAGTGAGAGTTCAAAGTTATAGTAGCACCAAAAAACAAACAAACCCACCTTTACTTACAACCAGTTCTCATACTGGCAACCATCATAGCATCCCCCTAGTCAACCAAATTTAGGTGCTTGGAAAGTAGCATGTATTTATGATGGTTTCAGCACACTAAGGACATGTAATCACAATTTGTGATCTTCCTAGATGGCTTCTGAGAAGCAATTATTTTAGAAAAAATAAAAAGTTGGAAAAACTCATGACAGATAACAAAGTTCAGCAAAAAAACAATGTAAACTTTTTCACTAGAGGAGAGAGTGTTGAAGTTTGCTAGAGAAGCTTTGAATATGATTCTTATGCACAGCAGATGGTTATAGTTGTCATTCGAAAGGGCTTCTTTAAATTTTGAAATTCATTAACTTTAATAAACTTATTAACACACCTTTCCTTGTATTTAAGTCACTTGTTAATTATAATAGATACATGACATACATTTTGTTATGTCTTACGGCTGACAATTAAGGATGCTAAAATATGCATTGTAGTTTGAGTCTGGTGATAGGACATTGGAAAGATATGAGGATATTATCAATTCTTAATAATAATAATAATCTTTATTGTCATTGTAAAAATTACAATGAAATTGGTTGGAATCACATTTTAGAATATGGTACCCACAGCAGGTGTATGAAGAGCGATGTAGATTTTGACTTTGGGTTGTTTTAAATGTTTCCAAAGTTTTGGGAACTGCAGTTGAGATCAATCTTTCATATTGGAGAACAATCTCCCCTCAACTGAGAAGGAAGACAACCAAAGGTCTAAGAAAGAGATGAGCTGGGATGTAAACTCAGAGGGTTTTAACAGATTTAACAGATTAAAACAGTTGGAAGGGGCCTTGTAGGTCATCTAGTCCAACCCACTGCCCAAGCAGGAGACCCTACACCATTTCTGATAAATCCAATCTCTTCTTGAAAGTCAAAAGTGATGAAGCTCCCACAATTTCCATAGGCAAGTTGTTCCATTGGTTGCTTGTTCTCACTGTCAGAAAGATCCTCCTTGTTTTTAATTTGAATCTATCCTTGGTCAGTTTCCATCCATTATTCCTTGCCTGGCCTTCAGGTGCTTTGGAAAATAGCTTGATTCACCTCCTCTTTGTAACAGATCCCCAAATATTGGAACACTGCTATCATATGTCCCCTGGTTCTTCTCTTCACTAGACAAGCCATGCCCAGTTCCTGCAACTGTTCGTCATACGTTTTAGCCTCCATTCCCCTAATCATCCTGGTTGCTCTTCTCTGTACTCTTTCTAGAGTCTCCACATCTTTTTTATAGTGTGTTGACCACAACTGAATGTACTACTCAAGGGGTGGTCTTACTAGGGCTTTCTAGAGTGACATTTGACATACATAGTTATGAAATAGGACCAAATTCTTCACATATGTTCTGAAATGTCTCCTCATATGTAAATTGCTAATGATCCTCATTAATGAGGGAATTGGGCATATGTTCATAACATGACCAGCGCGGACAAAATCTAGACTTTCCCTCTTCCTCTGTATAAGGTTGTTTTTCCTCCTGGTCTCACTGCTTTTCAAGCATTCCATTTATATTGAAGGCACAGTGACTATTTTGCAAAGGTACAAAACATCTCATGGGTTCCTGTCATAAATACACAATATATCACAGACATTCCTTCCCTGCAAGGCCATTACAAATGACTTAAGGCTGATAAGACAACTGTTCTTGTCACGTTTAATGTGTTTGACCATGAAGGGTGCAGGTAAGAATGTAGTGTAACATTCTTGCAGACAATATATGTCCTTCCCTTCTTGCTAGTGCGTAAAGCTATCAATATGAGAAAAGTTGGCTGTTCTATCAGTATTCCTGGTCTCATCCAAGAATCACTGGGTTTTCATAAAGGGTTTTGGTTTGATTAATTTGACAATTTATTTATTTATATTTCATATTTCTTAACCACCCATCTCCTTTAGACAGGGAGTTTTGAAATTGCTATCCTTTAAAAACCCAAAAGATTACTCAAATGACCTATTTTGATTATCTCGTATACATGCATTTTTATTATCAATGTGCAAACATACACCCCATGCCACAAATTACCTATCTTGTTGCATTCCTCAAATCATTTCCTTGCTTCTGAAGTTACCTCTAAATAGGCAGACATTACATTACCTGACTATATAACATAATCAGGGGCATTGAGTGTTAGATATCATCCTGTTTATATATAGCAGCTTAATGTAGATATAGTATTGGTAGAGCTGTATTTTTTTTCCTTGTAGTTCTTAATTAGGGTACTGTTTCCTGCTGAATTGTTTGTCTGGTGTTAATCCCTATTATCTGGGTGCTGAAGAGGATATACTCTTATCTTTCTGATTCTTCTTATTCTCTATTTGGTTTCTTTTTCTGTAATTGCTACATATTGAACATCATAACTGAAATGTCCTCAGATCTTGGATGGTAGCACATTCTTGTATATACAATTGATTTCACATTGAGTTTGTTTTATTTCTCTGCTTTTCTTCTGTTTTATCCAGAGCTTGGTCACAATTAGTGTCTGTTGGTAACAGGTATTGCTAGCATCCAAGGCAACCAACTTTCTAAGAAAAAAGACTGTGATCAAAACATTTTTTTCTATCTTTCTAAGGTCACCAACTCTAGTCTTTCAAAGCCACATGTCCCTAAATATATATCTGATCCCTATATATTCAAAATGTGATCTCCTTTCACCTTTTGGAATCATTAGCCTAGCAAATCTCAGGCTGAAGCTTTCCTGGGTTTTAGATTAATACAATTCTCAAGTAACCCACAAAAACATTATGGTTTCTTTTTTATTCTATAGGTTGAGTAAAATATTGTCTAACTTCCGGAGAAGATTGTGATTTGAAGTAGTTTGCTTTCTTCTTTTGCTTAGGAACAGACTGTGGCATCAACCTTCTTTTCCCTCCCTCAGTACAGCTTGATTCTTCAAGTTTTCCAAATCTTCAAAGAATGTATGAGATTAAAAAAAAAAAAGCAGAGCAAAATTGTGCAGGTGAGATTTCTCCCCCACCACCATTGCTTCTTTCCCTCTTTTTTTTTTTAAAGATTAAATACAGCCTAGCTACAAACTGTTATGCTGCATTTCATTTAAATAAATTATGTATCCTAAGCTTTTCTTTCTTTCTGCTGGTTAAAGCAGAAAAAATAGAGTCAGTTCGATGAGTTTCTGGGGCTGTTTTTAAGTCATCTTGATTTTAGTAGAATTCCCTCTATGTATTTCCAGATGTGGTCTACCCAGAGCATCATAATTTTATATCTTGATACCAGAAACCAGAAAGTCCATATTTCAGTGCCTAAAACATATCCTAGGCCCAGTGTTGGTAAGGCACACTTGGTACTAACGCCACATTTGGAATACTGCATTCACTTTTGTTCACCATGATATAAAGAAGATGTTGAGACTCTAGAAAGAGTGCAGAGAAGAGCATTAAAAATGATTAGGGACTGGAGGCTAAAACATATGAAAAATGGTTGCAGGAACTGAGTATGTCTAGTCTGATGAAAAGAAGGACCAGCGGCAACATGATAGCAGTGTTCCAGTACATCATGGGCTGCCACAAAAAAGAGAGAGTCAAGCACCTGAGGGCAGGACAAGAAGCAATGAGTAGAAACTAATCAAGAAGAGAAGCAACCTAGAACGAAGAAGAAATTTCTTGACAGATCGATTAACCAGCGGAACAACTTGCCTTTAGAAGTTTTTAAGAAGATGTTGGATAACCATTTGTCTGAAGTGGTGTAGGGTTTCCTGCCTAAACAGGGGGTTGGAGTAGAAGATTTCCTTATTTTTACCCTTGGAAGGATAGACGGCTGAGTCAACTTGAGCCTGGTGGGATTTGAACTGCCAAATTGCAGGCAGCTGATAGTCAGCAGAAGTGACCTGCAGAAAAGCACTCTAACCACTGAACCACCAAGGCTCAAAGAAGAAATGGAAATCAATGAGTGGTGGGATTCAAAATAATTTACTCCTGACTCTGTGGGTATGGCTTGGTGGGTGGTGTGGCTTGGTGGATATGGCAGGGGAAGGACACTGTAAAATCTGCATTCCCTCCCCACTCCAGGGGATATTACTGCAAAATTTCCATTTCCTTCTGATCATCTTGGACTCAGGAGCCAGAGATAGATGGGGGCAGGGCCAGTCAGAGGTGGTATTGAAAATTTCCACTACCAGTTCTCCAGAACTGGTCAGAACCTGCTGAATACGACCTCATCAACATAATCTCTTGGAAAGAAAGCTTTGCCTAAGTGGCTTCAGCTACAATAGCAAAATGCAGAAGAATAGTCAAAATCCAGTCCCAATTTCAGAAAACCAAATCAGATTTATTAGTAAGACCAAGGTCAATGTTTCACAAGCAGGTTTCAACAGGAACAACATATCAGAGCAGGAGATCAGTTGCTTCCAATGACAGACCACAGCTCAGGATGGTGTCTTAAATCAGGCTGCAGTCAGCTGTCTTTAATCCAAGAGAGTTGAGTTATTCCCCTGTTTGACAAGGAGCCTCATAAAATATATTTGCTCAGCTCTTTACTATGCTTCCTAGGTACAGGGCTTGAAAGCATTGCACAATCATTGTGTATTGCCTTTATTTGATCAACCTCAAATAATTCGACCCTTGATGTTTCCTAAGGCTGATATTCCATTGGTTCAGCTGTAGCAACTTTTCCAGAATCTGAGTCACAGACTCATATAGCAAGGGCCTAGATATCTAGAGTCCAGTCTGAGGTTTTAGTCCAATTGCATGAGCACAAGCTGTAACAGATCCATCATTTAAACTACATGTGAAAATCTTAATGATTGGATTCTATTCCACATGTATGTCTTTCTGCAACCTTGTTTTCTGTGGTGATAGATTTTTTGTTTAAGAGATATGTTTATTAATTGCTTGCACACCAAATTGAACCCTTTCCTTGGTTTAAATATGACTGACTTAGTTATCCTGACTTAGTTAAATCAGTAGAATTTAAGTTAGAGATAAATTCTTCGTCCTGTTGATTTCAAATGTGATGCATTATACTGACTTGCAGAATATTGGGAAATAGAATATTGTGGAAAGCAAATGCTTTTCAGTGTGAGCTTGTATGTTTATATTTGTACTTATATTTGTATTTATTTATCTACTGTGCTTATTATATTTATATCTAGGCCTTCGCCAAGATTTTCAATGTTGTTGGCTTGGGCTTTTTTTATTCCATTAATTCATAGTACAACTTCTTGATGTAGGTCAGATAAAGAGATAGTGATCAACCCAAGGTTATCCAATATGTTTCAGATTTAGGCCTCACCATATAGAGAAATATAAAGCTAACAAAGCAGTTAGCTGGGAATTGGAAGTGAGGCAAATGCCTTTAATACCCACTAGCTAAAAAGATGGCTATGATAAGAACAAATTAAAACAGCTTTCACTAATCAGTGGAGGACTTAGAAACAAGTTAACTTTGTCTATTATGCTTGAAAATATTCTGCATTGGTTTTTCTGAAGCATATGACATTTTACAGATTTTGCTGTCTGCAGACAAAAGATAGTATTTTTGCCCAGACTTCAGAGTGATAATAGTGATAATAAATCTGCTGTTTGAAGTCCTAAGCATGAAAATCCTTCTAAGAAAGAGCTTCTCTATTTTTCTCCATAGGCTTTAAATAAAGAGGCCTCTGTGACATCTGATGAGAAAAACATGGAGTTGACTTTATAGCTGTCTATGTGCATTAGTGCATCATCTGATAGCTTTGAGCTGTACATACAGGAAGTGGGTTTTTTTTTTCATTTAGGCATTTGCTGGAGCAGACATCTAAACCACTAGAGCTGTGCTTCCAAAATGATTTGGAAGAGGTACTTCAAACCTGACATGAGTGCAGCATCCCTTTCCGTTCTTCAAAGACACCTGACCCGTTTCAGACTCTTTTAGATGGAAAAGAGCCACTGCATTAAAATACATTTGAGTTTTAAAGCATCAGTTCCTTAAAGTACCACCCAGTCCAGTCCTCCATGAATCTGTCCAGTCATCATTTATATCCATCTATGTTAGGGGCCACCATGTCTTTTGAAAATAGTCAGTTTCTTAGTTGAACAATACGTTGTGTAAAAATGAAGGAAGAGTGCTTCAGGCCATTTAATTCTGGGAAGTTGGTAACTTCTGAATAATGGAATTCCAGAGTTAGCAAATGCTGCTGTGAATAGACCTGCAAACATTTAGATTTTCTTCTTCTGGAATACAATGCATGTGGAGACCTTTTCTGCAAAAAACACTTTATGCAAAGCTGACACAAGTGTTGTTTCTCATAGAAGAAGATATGATAGTTTCGTTCTGTACTCTGTGTAGCATCTCCATCCCTATAAGAAAGAGAGTGATGCCAGATGTGGGTACCCATAAAGACATAGGTTGTGAACAGAATTCTACCCTGCAGAAGTAAAACATCTTCAATGACAAATGCTTCAGATCAGATTGCAAAAATTAGAAAGGATGTAGATACTTTATGACCAAGGTGACCCACAGAACTTTGTCTTTGCCATTCTCATCTTTAGAGTGCAGTTGCCAGAGATGTCCTTG
Organism: Tropidonophis doriae; assembly: GCA_026931265.2. Classification (NCBI taxonomy): domain Eukaryota; kingdom Metazoa; phylum Chordata; class Lepidosauria; order Squamata; family Natricidae; genus Tropidonophis; species Tropidonophis doriae. Next base: position 2,516 of record JAPKID020001022.1, on the reverse strand, counting down.
GACCATCCTGAAAGGAATGTGTCTGTGCGGTCCTTGGTGTTTTCTGAGCTCAGTTGCTTTCTTGCAGATGGTTCATTACACAAACCGGAACATCATTATTAGTAAAGAGTGAGGTTTGTTCTCAGTTTGTATACTAGTGGCTTGTCCTGTCAGCAGTGGGAGTGTTCTTGCTAATTCGTTGACTGCACTTTTTACTATTTAGCTTTTTTGCAAGTTCCTTGGTGGGGTTCAGGTGTCCAGGTTCACACAGGTTTGGGCAATCCTCTAGCTAAGGATCTTGCCCAGTTTGGTGAACTTGTAAATCCCACCCTGGCTGGCCCTACCTATCCCACCCACCCCTCCCCTTCTAGGAGCCTCCACACGGTCAGTTTGGGATGCCAGGGCCCATGTGGAGACTCAGGGAAGGCAAAAAATGGGCCTGCCTGAAGTTCCAGAATGGAGCAGTTTCCAGTTTCTGGAAGGCCTCCCGAGCCCAAAGGAGGCAGTTTTCGCCCACCCAGAGGCTTGAAGAAAGTGCCTGGAGCCTGGGGAAGATGAAAATAGCCATCCCTCCAGCTGAGGTGCAGGAGGCTGACTAGACCATGCTCACCATGGCAACGTCCACCCAGCAACTGGGAAGGGAACCTGTGGTTCAAATTTTTGAAGCCAACCCCTGGTTATGTTATTGTTTGTGCTAAGTCCTCGGACTTATGACCAAGCATTCCCATTGGCTAAAACACGCACTCAGGTTGGCAGGAGAATTACAGGTCCCCTATTGGTTAATTGTCTGGAAACCGGCTGTATAAAAGAGCTGCCAGAGAGGCGGTTCCTTCGTTACTGTTCTAGTTCAAGTTCGAATTAAGCCTTTGAAGCAGCTCCCTGCCTCCGTGTCTTTTACCTCAGAGATCATTCCTGAGCAGTTTACTTCTTGATTGTTAGTCTGATGTTAACCTTAGAGTTAATCTATGCTTATCTGGGTGCTGAATGCTGGTGGGGAGGTGTTTTGGTCTTTTTTTTTCGTTTGTTCCTTTTTAGCCTCTCTAGTCCATGCTAGGCTGCATCCATGTGCTACATGTGCCTTTAAGGAAGGATGGAAGAATCTTTCAATATAACTTTTGTCCAATATTCAAGCCATTCATGTAGAAATCCACAAATGTTAATAATCTTGCATAGTATATGTGTAGCCATGGGATAATTCAACAATTGAAGTTAATTATTTAAAATAATTTTAAAAAATGTTTTATTTTTGTCATTCACATTTCATTTTATCCCTCCCTTGGCATCCTTTCTTTAATGATTCCATTCCATCATTTCTTTGATATTAGTACAAACTCTTGTCCTGTGGTGAGTTGGTCCATGGTGAGTTGTCCTAGACCTTTGTGGCAGTGATGAGATCCCTGGAATCCAGGAAGATGTCTCCCAACTGCCACATCTTACAATGCAGCTGCGAAGCAAAAAGTTGATGTCTGCAGCCAGGATCTAAAATGATCCCAAGTCTGTCCATTATTGTGCATCTTCATGTTTTAACAGTTATTTTTATCATACTACGCTCTTGTAAAGAAAAGAAAACCCCCAAACTTTGTGTAAAAAAATACATGAAGATAAATAAGAAGTATGGTTTATAGTTCAGTCTAAGGATACAAGTTTGGTATGCAAAATACTCTACTAAATATTTGAGTGGAGCTAAAAAAAAAAAGAGCCAGTGAGTAAAATACAATGTCTGTTGTAGGTTAGTTGATCTCCGTTTCCCAACCAGGTGTCCTTCATGTGATTTTTAATCCCACAACTGCTCAGTTTCAACCTCTGTAATCTGTGGAAAGGTAATGGGAGCTTTAGTTCCAAATATCTGGAGGAAGAAAATACTGAATTACGGATAACTAATATAGTCAGTGTTCAGTTTAGATGGAACAACATATTATCAGCATAGGACGTGTGTGTGTGTGTGTGTGTGTGTGTGTGTGTGTGTAGCTGATAATATAAAATCAGGCTTTTGGTCCATTTCTTTGTGGCTCTCTGTGGCACATGCAGACTAAAATCATACCTGTAACACATATTGTGAAAATCCTTTTCTCACTTATTCATACAGAAAATAAATTTTAGGGAAAATTAAAGATTGTAGCATTCACCTTAAAATTTCACAAAGTGATAAAAAACAGAAGGTTTTCCTCTAAAGCTACCTCCCTTAATAAAGTTCCCTCAATAAAGTTCATTCCATGTAAGTGATAGGTGTTTTCTGTACTACAGTCCTTGACATGCAAAAACTGGCTCAAAATTGAGGGGAATTCTATTCCAATGAATAATTTTGGTCTCTTTATTCATAGATAGAAAGTCTGTGTGGCTGCTGCTTATGATCCACTAAATATTATTTTTTACAATAACAACTTGTCTACATTAAATAACATATTGGTTGGAACTTTGACCAAATTGCATCTGAATCATTTTCCCCAAAATGTTTTTATTAAAAATTATGCATTAAAAGAAGAGGTGGGTTGCTGCTGGTTCAGCCCAGATCAGCCAAACTGGTGTGTATGTGGGGG
>JAPKID020001020.1:0-15795 GCA_026931265.2 Tropidonophis doriae | reverse complement strand
TGTTAAGTGAGTTTCACATTTTCCAAGTTGGCCACGCCCACCCAGTCACATGACTGCTGAGCCACTCCCACAAAACAAGCCACATCTTCCGGCTCTGAAAAGAAATTTTAATTGTGGTATAGTTGATATTTGGCTCTTTTGACTAATGAGTTTGCCCACCACTGATCTAGGCTAGCCCTCAAATCAGGGCAGGAAACCAGATAAAAGCACCTCAGCTTTTTTAATTGTCTTTTTATCCAAGGATAAGGAACCATAATCTCGCTAGCAAATTGGTTTCTCTTTCAAATGGCTTATAGTTGTAATGATTTTTCAAGTGTCCAGCTATGCTATATTGTATACTTTTGCGTTTAAATTTTGCTTCTGAAATTATTTTAATTTATTTCTTTTTAAGATATCAAGTTTGTGTAATGTTATTTCTTTTAAATTATTAACTATTCCACTTAATGTTTGTATCATCTACACCCTCATTTAAATGATTAATAAAAATATTGAGAAATATAGGTACTATATTTAGGTACTATATAAGACTATATAGGTACTATATAAGACTGATTTTGATGTTAAGTAAGGTTTATGATAAAACATCTTACTTCAGTTGAAGTAAAACCATCAATGTATACTTGGCTGGAATTATTGTTGACCCTGTATGTTTCTCATTAACACAGAATTATAAATGTATTTTATATTATCACTGATATGTGTTATCACTACATAAACCTATTTTGCCATTGTTCTGAGATGAAAATTTCCTTTTCTGAAATGTTACATATGCATTTTTCTAGATTCAGCTTTAGTCTTCTTAATAACCCCAGTATTTCATAGTCAATTAATTCCAAAATTCCTGCTTTCCAGAAATGAGTTTTCCATATTGATCTGTACAGTTAAAGATAGTTGATCCTCTTCTGTTTTTTTCTATTATTTACGAACACATATCCACAACTGTCCAAACCTCTATAATCTCCTGACTCTGAAGGTTACATCACAGATAATGAATAATGCGATTCCATAGAAAATTAGGCAAAGATGGTTTTTATTCTGGAAGAGATATCACAAAATCAACTATGCCATTAAAGCATTTAGACTATGTTTATAGAGAATCTTTCTGGTGTAACTTTAGTAAAATATGTCATATTTTAATAAAATTAACAAAATATCTTATTTTGTTCCTAAATAGGCTGGTCATGTGTGTGGAGATGACATAGATGTAATTGATGGACATCCCACTGGGTCTGTGAGAATTTCATTTGGCTATATGTCTACGTTTGAAGATGTCCTAACCTTTCTGAAATTCATTATAAGTATTAGATTATCTGCTTTCAATTTGGTAAAATGTCCACTCCAGACAGAGATTGTTCCAAAGATTACATCATTTCCCAGATGGAATAGCAACAGTCATGATGAGAAGAATGCAACCGAAGAGCATTTGGAAAGGATAATCAAGAATTTACAGCTAAGTCACCACTATGCATCAGTGATACCAGAAGGAAATGTGCATTTGACTAAAAGTTGTGCAGAAATCAACATACCTAAAGTTTGTACTAATTCAGTAGAATTGCAAAATGGTAAAAAGACAATTACAATCACCAATATTTACCTCTACCCAATCAAATCATGTGCTGCATTTGAGGTAAATGATTTCAGTAATATTTTACGGTTATGTGTAATATGAAAGCCATAGAGATTTTTTAGAGATATTATAACAAATAATTACAAAAATGAGTAAATACATAAAAAGCTGCTTGTTACTCTTAAAAACCTTGTGGAGTGGATTAAGAGATATGGATCCTCTGAAAGTAAATTTGAAAGTAAGAATTAAATTATACTTTGAATAGAAGAAAAGGGTAATTAATGAAATATATAGAAAATAATTTATTATTTTATGTTATGCTTATTTTTACCTCCACCTCCTTTTTCCATATACAATACTTCCCAGTGTATCAGTAAAGGCTAAGTGAAGATCTTCGCCCTGAAATATGTTATTTTGAGAAATCTATTGATGTTCTGTATATTTTATTTATTTTTATTTCTAGTCAATTTTGGAAAAAGTGATTTATACCTTATCCTCAAAGTTATGACTCTCACTTTACATCATGGTCACATGATCACAATTCAGGTGCTTGGCAACTGGTTCACATTTACAACCAAGTTGTTGTGTCCTGTGATCATGTGATAATGATTTATGACCTTTCCAGATGTTTTCTGATAAGCAACTTCAATTGAGATAGCCAGATTCTCATATCAACAACATGATTTGTGCAGTGAAAATTTGTCATAAAAATGGATCTAATCTTGTGATGTCTTGCTTAATGATACATGACTTAGTGACCAAAATTCTGGTCCCAATTATGTTTGTTAGTCAAGGACTATCTGTAAAACTAAAGAGGTATTCCATATATCTATTTATTTTGGTTTAAATCATGACCTAATGCTAAACTCTTCTCAGTACCTTAGGCAAACAATTCCAATTCCAAGGAGATGTTGTAAAAATCCAGATATTTTACACTTTAGAAAATATATTTATATCAACTTGATGCTTAAAGGCATCTGTAATTTAAAAGTTAATAAAAATTTGAGGTTAAAACAATTATCCACCTTCATTTAGAGTACTTTTCTATACAACTTTTTTAGTAATTCAGAGACATAAAAATTGAAAAGGAAGATTCAGATGGCTAATGATATAACCAATTCAATGCTATACAAGTTTTTAGAGATTGCCCAATTAAATAAAAATATTTACATTCAGATATTTATTAGATTCGAATCTTTAATAAATAATAAGTAACAAAGATTAAATTAAGATTTAATTCATGAAATTAAGCTTTATACTGCTGATTAAAAATATTCAGTATGGAAATTGTTTATTTTTGCCTTCTTTTGGCAATAATAATTTTTCCAGAATAGTTTTTATAACTATGTATAGATTCCAGAGTGTAGTCTTGGAGTGTTTACATAAAAGTGTGATTTAATAGATGGCAAAATGCATACGCTTTTGTTTAAAATGCAATTTCTGCAACTTAAATTAGGCCAAGAGAAATTAGTCAAGAGAAAGTTTATTTCAAAATTATGCTAATGTATTCATTGAAGTAAATAACTCAAATATAACTAAAATTATACTAAGACATTGATTGTTACAAAGAGAACTCAAAATATCCCTGTATAACTTCTGTTTACCTCATTGAAGCCTTACCCATGCCTCACTATTGAAACCGTAGTTAGGAGTATTAGAAAACTTGCTTTTTTTCTCTCCCTGGAATGTATGAATGGCCTATGACTTCTTTATTCAACCTTTAAAAATAATGAAATCATTAGGAATGCATTACAGTAAGCAGAGGTCCAGCAGAAAGAGATGAGGCAAATAGTTTAGGAACTCTTGCTTTCCACATGCTACTCTTACCAATCACCTTGCTTCCAGGACTGTTGAAAAGTGAGGTCCATAACACCTGAAAGGTTCCACATTGTTATTTTTCTTTTAGTTAATATTTTTAACATTCTCTGTGAGGAAAAAACAAATAGGAATTCTGTTTCATTTTTTACGTATTCCAATAAAGGAATAGTTGCTTTATAATTAAATCAGAACTTGTTTTAGATTGCTAAAGCACTAGAATGCAATTTTTTATTGGCCATCAAGCGAAGCTTAATAGTATCTTCCAAGAACTTTAGACTGAATTGAAGAGTGTAGGATATTGACGTGATGTTGGTGAGATTCTAACATTAATATAAAGACTACTCAATGACTTTGGAGTAGAAATGTTTTTTTAAAAAGAAACAACTTTTTAAAAATTTAGTGATTTAGCAAATCTTTTAAATTTTGTTTCCAATCTCTAAACTCTAGAGTTTTGTTTCCAATCTCTAAATGGCAGAAAGTTGAAATTTGACTAAGCACTCAGAAGGAACCCTGCAACTGCAGAAAGAAGTTAAATTGCCTTAAAATGTACCATGTATATAAGACAATATACATACCTTACTGTTGTAATGAGCTGAAAACAAATGCACACATATGCCAGTTTTTTAAAAATGTTATTCAATGTCTGCTGAGTAAATAACAATTCTATTTTTTTTACCTTCTTCAGGTTATGCAGTGGCCTATTGGAAACCAAGGCTTGCTGTATGATCGTAACTGGATGGTTACAAATCAGAATGGAGTTTGTATTACTCAGAAGCAGGAACCACGACTGTGTCTTATACAACCTTTAATTGACCTGGAGCAAAATGTGATGATCATCAAGGCAGAAGGTTGGTATACACAGATTATTATTTTTTCTACTACTGTGAAAGGGTTATCAAAATACTCATCCTATAAGATTATCAATTTAGATAGATTATAAATCAGGAGATAGTGCTTCTATATTTGTGTTTATGTTTCTTGAAAAAAATATTGAGGCATAGCAAATTAAAATCATTACTCTCTGTTCCAAGATATTCTTGAGAAATATTAGATTGTTAAACTAACACTTTGAATTGGATACAGAAACTGATTAGCACACAATGCAGATGGCAAAGTACCAGCATAATATATTGCTATCTGTCAGTTCCAGTGAGTAATCCAGCTACCTCTGTTTTGAATTATTTTCAAAGGTTGCCCTACATACAGCATATTGCAATAAATTGATCAGAAAATTATTGCAGCACGAATTAACTGTTGCAAGGTTGTCTCTGTCCAAGTGCAGAAAGTAAAGAAGATGACCTTGATGGAGAGAGGGAAGATCTGTTATTAGGCAATAGGCAGATAAACATTGCAAAAACCGAGATGGGTTATGGATCTGAAAACATTCAAACAGATATTAAATATGAAGAAAAAAGAGAAAAATGCCATCTGCTTCTTGGTCTACCTTGTAATGTCTGATCACAGTTAGTGAAAGGCACCTGGTGAAAGGTTTATAGTGACAAGGATGGATATAGGAGCATTCTTAAAGTGTAGACCTCTTTTAAATTGAGTACAGACCTCTCTGGAATAGGCAGGGCACCACTCAGCTATATAGATACTTAACAACAAACAATATTTATCTTGTTTTACCTGGATTCAGTTTTAGTCTAATCCATTACCCTGTCCAAGCTTGGTTCAGAACATCGATTGTTTCATCTATATTAAATGAAAAGGAGAAGACAGCTGTAGGAGATGAGCAAGCAGAGCCTAAGACAGGGGTCAAGTGCGTCTAGTCCCTTTGCATACACGAGAGATTGAAGTCCAGCCCACCTCGAATTCCATTGACTCTTAACTATCGCCAATTTGCTATGACCATTAGAAATTCAGATTTTTGAGAGCAATAGCATGCAATAAACCTATATTCATTTGAACTGATTTCTTGCACCTAATGGTAGCGCTGGACACCATCTGCATATTGCTGGCTCATATACCTGGATGACTTCTCCCAAACATTTAAGCTAAAGGTAAAAAGGCATATGGGATAAAATGGAACTCATAAACCTAATGTATCCTATCTAAACAGGAGTGGGAAGAGTATAGTATAGTGCCTCCACATCCTAATGCTGTCAACCTGTTTAGGAGAATATTTTTGTTGTTAATACTGAAAGCTGCTGGAGAGGTCCAGAAGGATCAACAGGGTTGCCCTTCCCCTTTTTCCTGGCAGACAGTATTCTGTAAGATAACCAAAATACTATTCCATACTGAGTAGTATTATCACAGATTTCTCAAAAACATACATACTATCAATGCTGTAGAACTATATATTTATTTAGACCAGATTACAACAGACCCCTTACCACTTGGAAAAGCTCTGTTGGGCAAGGAGTGATAATGGGCTCCAAGTTTTATTTGATCATATTCAGCACCAGTTTTTATTCACTTGCATTCTAACTTTTCCCATATTGATACTCCTCAGTTCAGAGTGTTGTTGTTGTTACATATTGTTAACGGTAGGGGGCAACCAGAATTGTTCTGGAACATCTCTTAAGAGATACTCCCAGGGAATCAAGTTTCACAAAATCAGGCTTCAGGAAGATTGTTCTATGGCATGGAAGAAAGGAATTTTTTTAAGTTTGTTGCTGTATGCATTTTATATTTTATTATTTTAAAAGGATATTAAACTTTTCAAAAAATGTACATAGATAATTGTAACAAGTAAGTGATTGAGGCATTGTAATAGTAGTGGGCAGATATGACTTTTAGTCTTGCCTCAAGCATAAGAAACCAAATGGGTAACTTTGGGCCAGTATCAGCTCTAGGAAAAAGTCAATGGCAAACTACTACAACAAATGGTGCCCAGAACACTATGTAAACTTGTCCATATAATTGCCAGGAGTCAAGGAAATACAAATTAAGGGGTTTGTAGTTCCACCTTCCCAAGCCTGCCTATCTTTTTTCTTTTGGTTCCATTGTTACTTTATTCAAAGAAAGCTAAAATATAGAACTACAAAAAATAAAATAAACAAAACAAACAAGACATTAAGAACACTAACACACACATATATATATTACTCCCTTACTTGAATACTTATTAATACAGTAGTACGCTATTAGTTTCCCATCCCTTGCAAAACAGGCCCAAAAATGTTTGAATTACTAAATATATTCACAAATTATTAACCTGTCATCCATATGTTATATTAATGACAGAATAGTTAACAAGAACAATCATAATAAAAAGGTGAGACTCAAGTTTCAAAACTGTTAACAAACTTGAAATCAACTCACAGAAAATTTACCTTAGCATCTTATCTATCTCAGTCGTTCCAAGACTTTTAACAGTAATTCATCCTGGATCAAATATTCAGATTTGTTTCTTAATACAATGTCTGATCAATTGTTGTTTGGTTAAATATAATTAAAAAAAATCTCCAAAGTTGCCCTATCTTCTGACCAAAAAAATCTAGATGAAATTGTTTTCCGGGGAAATATGATAAATCCTTCAGTCCTAGGGAAAACTAGTTTATCACTTCTACACTCAGTTAGGTTGTTGCTGTTGTAAAAAAGTGCAGGTTTGAATTTCAGCAATCAACCCTGTTAATGCTAAGTCTGTTCAGTCCATATTTCTTTCCAACGGATCTGCTCTTTCAAATCACATCTCTTTTGTGAATCTAATTTATCCAGAGCTAAATGCATCTGAATATTTCCACAGCCGTTATAATTTCATCAAACTTTTAAAAAAAACTTTCAACTAAGAATTGCATGTTACCAAATGGTCTTTTTTCATATATGAGCCATATTTGTTTGTCTGTAATCTGATACATTGTTGCTCTGTGTAATTTGGCAGCAATAAATAAGAGAACACAAAGAACAAACAACACAGAAGCAAAGCAAAGAAATATATAAAAGGGAAGATATTTTTTGAATATTTCTATCCAAAGTTAAGAGAAAAATTTAAAAAAATAAGCTCCAAATATTTTGCAAATTAATAAAATGCAAAAACCCTGGGCTGAGACATTAACATAGAAATAAATGTAATAAAATAACATGCCTTGTTTCCTTACAGAAAAACAAAAGTTATTCAAAACAACAACATAAAGGGAGAAAGATAAAGTCCAACAGGGGGATTAAATAAATCAGCATTCAGCCAGCCAGTGAACTTTTAAAGATAAAAAGCAAAGTGAAACAAAAAATTCAAAAATTGAAGTTAAAATTCAGGCATGCTTAAGAAAACAAACTTCTAAAGCTGAAGATGGATGACCAGTGACTTTCCTATTACTCCTGGGAATCTTCAAGATTCGCCTTCCCAGGTGGGTCCACAGCCATCCAAAAGCCATCTTGGGTCATTCCTAAATTCTCCCATTCAAATCCAAGAAGCAGCACTGCTGGAGAACCTGCTTTTGCAACAAATTCAGCAGATTGTCAGCAGGAAAAAGAAAATGTTCTACTGTTCAGCAGCCATCTTGAGGAGGAGCCTCCTGCCTATCTTTTTTCCACGGCCATCCTACACAGTAGCTTTGGCTGCAGTGCCAAGACTGAGCTTCAACTTGAATGTCAGCCAACTGCTACATCTCCAGTCAGCAGCTCTAGCACTGCTGCTGCCATGCAGATATGCTTCCTTGCACCATTCTTCAAGGCATGTGAGCCATGGGGAACATCATGATTGATCCATCACCCAGCACTCTTGAGGGTCTGACACATGTTGCTTATCTTTAGACATTTTTCTCCTGCTGTTAGGAGGGCTGTACCTATCCAATATAGCTTCTAGTTTTACTTTCTGGAAGCTGCGTCATATCCAGTTCTAATACAGCTTTGGAAACCTTCCAAACCATTGAATAGGTCATGTGGGGCTCTCAATAGCAAGAAATAAGAGCCTGAAATTAGGAGTTTGTGTTAGGGTAATTGCACTATTCTTCAAGGAGCAATTGTCCCCAGCAGTTCCAATGGTTTGCTGCATGCTGCTTACCTTCAGGCATTTTTCTTATGCTGTTGAGAAGTTTGCATCTATCCAAGCCAGATCCTAATTACACAGGGCCTTGTTTCCCGAGCAGTAGTAAAAATATATAAAAGGAGACATAATACTAAGTCAATTTTGTAAGGCATGAGGAATTCAATAAGCTATATATAAATTGTAGTTTACATTTTGAAATATGTTGGTTCATAAAATGGAATTAGTGTTTTATCTATTAATATTTATGCCATTTATCCAATTAAATGCAGTGTTTGTTAGTTGGAAGGAAAAATAAGGTTTTCCTTTTGTCGAAGCTCTCAAATTGCAGCTAGTCAATATATGACGAGTGTAGAGGAGCACCACAGTCACCTTTAGGGGACGACTCTCTATCCCACTTAAAGAGAGAATCTCAACAAAGGCCATGTGAGGTGTTAATCCTATTCAGAATTTTCAAGCACTGGTGGGTAGCATTAGCACAAGCTGCTAATTCTTGTGTTGGGTCAGATATATTTTTTCTGGACATTCAGTAATCCAGTTTACTTTTCATATGTTTCTTTTGGGCTGCTAGGACCCAGTCATCCACGTAAGCAAATTTCCATTCTTTGCTATCTAGCATCCTAGATATACATAAGTTGAACAATGTGGGAGCCAGTACAGAGCCCCATGGTAGACCGTTATTTAATCTCCTCACTCCCCTCCCCCATTATTATTTGAAAACTCTTGTTGCTCAGCATATTATTGACAAGATGGATAGTCTTTTGACATGGGATGATAATCATTTTTAATTTGTATAATAAATCTTCTTTCCAGACTTTGCCATATATTGCAGTTAGGTCCACAAAAACTACTTTGGTTTTAAGGCCTCATTGGACTCCTGTTTCAGTATAACTTGGTAGGCTTAGCAGTTTTGTTGAATTCTTATTTGTTCCACAGGGAGATGTTCTTCAGTTGTCGGGCTGATCCTGTTAAGAGTAGTCTTTCTAAGAGTTTGTAGCAAGAGTTTAAAAGGGCTATTGGGGAGTAGCTATTGTCTTTTGGTTTATCCAGTCTTAAATTTGATATCATTTTTGCCTTATTAAAATATGTTGATAAGCAGCTGCTGGAGACAATATGTGAGTAAGACATAATTGATTGGTTGACATGTGTGAATAACATCAGGTGAATTTCAGGTGAATAACATCAAATCCTGCTGCTTTACTGCATTTGATGGTTTTGATAACAGTATTTACTTCATCTGCAGTAAAAGGGCATGAATAGTCAATATGTGCTTTGTGTGTTTGTTGTAAGTCTTGATGCAAGTTCCTTGTTTCTTGGGGCTTTGGAGAGGGAGACAATTCACAAGGCAACTGCTTGTCAATGCTTATCTAAGATGTCTATTGTGCTGGGTGACTAGCACCACCTGTTTTTTACAACAGGCTCCATGCCCTACTACTGGATTTATTTGTGGATGTCACTGTTAGTGATGTTACCCCTGATTAGGTTGGCATACCATAACTGTGGTGGTAAACAGCTCTCAGTAAGTTGTATCATTGGATTTACTCCTATTTTTTCATTTTCAGTATATGTTTCTTGGGAAATGGTCATGTCAGTGTGATTTTCTAACAGAAACGTGGAAATAAATTGGCTCTTTGATCTATTGAGTCCTTCAGCATTAGTTGGCATATATGAATTATGTTTCCAACCTTCCTTATCATCTGGATCTGAGAAGGGTCATTGTGATTCATATTCATGTGTTTGGGAGCCCGGACGTTTACAGTGCAATCACAAAGTAGTTTGGCTGTAGTAGTTCATTTAGTTCACGCATTTGTGCTATCCCTTGTGCATCGCAGGGGACAAAATTAGCTCCATACAAATGGTTAATGGCATTCTGTGGTTGCAGTCCTGACATCTGGTGTTTCTAGGGCTAACTGACATTCTGAGTTTGATCCTGGTTCCAGTCTTGCATCAGTCACAATCTATGCAGCCTAACTCTTGCTACCACTATCTATGCCCCAGTCACAAAGTGGCTAATGCCCTAAGCCAAACTCAGGAGCTTGAGCTTCACAGATGTTGTTGATTTTCTGCCAATTCTTACTCCACCAAGCAGCTGAGGAAAACACAGTAGCCACAGCTCTTTGCTGTCCAGCAAATAAGGTGGATATTCCTAGCCTCCCCAGTTTCCTAGGCAGGCAGAAGGAAGAGGGGTAGAGGAGGGGGGACATGAGCCTTCACAGCATTTTTGAGTTATTCAGGGAAAAGGCTATTGGAGCGCCGCTGCAATCCTCCATTCTTGTCTACCATATCCACAGCTGCTGGGAGACGTAAGTGGAGATGCCCAATAAGAAATAAATTAATGAAGTAAGAGATGAAGTAATATCAAGGCCAGGAAAAGCCTCAGTGGGAAATGAAGGGATAATCCAGCAGTAGCTGCCCTTTAAGGAAGCAAGTCATGAACTTTGTAGGGGAGGCCAAAAATAGCAGGCAGACTTAGGAAAAGCAACCATAAGGCTTTGATCAGTGCAATGGATAAGGACACTGAAAAGATCCTGTGGCAGTCCTGCATGATGTATCAAAAGGCCCCTATGGGAGAGACCTATTGAAGTAAGCTCTCCCCCTGTCCCCATCTAGCAGGAACATCTACCAAACTTCATTAACAACCTTGATTTTGCTTCCTGTTCATATATTGAGGGAACTCACTCAATAGAAAATGGCTGTCTTGTGTTCCTCCTACAGAATAAGTAGTCATTTACACAGGAAAATCAGCAACTCCCTCTTGCATTTAGTGCTCCTTAATAAAAGCTAAAACTGGTCCTTTAAAAAAATCATAATTAAAAAAAATGAACTAGTATGAATAATGAATAGAATTAAAGTATGGGTTATTAATAGTTTTATATGATCAAGTATTGAACACAATACTAAATCCATGAAGAAATACCATAAGTATTACAAATTTTGGTCTAAGTATCACTCTTTCAAATATGCCAAGATTTCAAATATATTTATATGGTAATGATTTTTTCCTTTGTTCTTTTCATAGGAATGAATCCCATTTCTATATCCTTAGAAGAACATGGGGAAACTTTAACAGAAATCTGTCAAAGCAAAGTTTGTTCTCATAGGTAGGTAGGACAAGTGCAAGAAGTGAAAATTTACATACATTTCATAATGGAAAGGAGACCAGTGACTACCTTTGGGTATAAACGTTAGTGAAATTATTTCACTACAATTTCTTTTTAATCTCAGTTATGTGAATGAGCTGTAGATTCATGCATACCTCATACATACACTTCCCTGTGTATATATGCAAATATGTGTCTTACAAGTTGCAATAGTAGGATAGAGTAACTTGCTATGGAGAACAAGTTTGAACACAAATGTGAAGCCTTGATTGAATGAGGATTTTTTTTAAACTTGAGAAGTCCTTTAAATCAAATACTTTTTTTTACATTGAAAAGGTATAATTGCATCAAATGTTCATTGTTTTAAACTCAAAACTGTAAGGATCTTTTTCCTTTTCAGATCTTTTTTCCTTTTATATATATATACATATATCAAGAAAAGGGCAAATAAAAGAACAGCGACAGATCTTTAATCAGTTTTTTAATTTTATTATCTGTAATTTTCAAACAATGGATAGTTACAGTAAAGGTAAGACAGAAAGGAAGTACATGCTGCTAAGCAGAAACAAATTGTATAGCTAACCTTATGAAAGATACAGGGGTATCAATAAATTGATTCTGAGGAAAAGGCCTACCATATTTTTCAGACTATAGGACACTCTGGACTATAAGATGCACCTAGCTTTTGGGGAGAAAAACAAGAAAAGAAATCTGCCTCTGCCTCCCAGCAATTTGCCTCCTTGCAGCTGATTGGCAGTTGGATCTGCCTCCCAGAATACTGCTGATTGGCAGTTGGATCTGCCTCCCAGAATACTGCCTATCAGCTGTTCTAGGATTGCTGCCGCCCATTGGAACCATCACCACCATTGCTACTGCAGCCATCTCCACTTTCTGGAACAGGCCAAAAATGTGGCACCCAGGGACAGCAATAGGCGGCAGTGGCAATGGATAGTGGTGATCCTTGCAGCCTGGAACAGCTGATAGGCGGTATTCCAGGTAGCAGCTCCAACTGCCAATCAGGTGCATGTGCTAAATCACGCTGTGCTGAAGCTGACCAGGCTGTTTTCTGTTTGCTGCAAGGAGGCAAATTGTTGGGAGGCAGAAGCCAAAGGGTGGGGGCTGGCAGGTGTTGCTCTATAAGATGCACAAACATTTCCACCCACTTTTGGTGGGGGGAAGTGCATCTTATACACTGAAAAATATGATAACTTCTGAATGCCTGGAAACTAGTACTTAATTGCACCTGTTATTATCTTTTTTTTGCCATAGTTGTTAGGTAAACCACTGCCATTAAGTGAATGACTCAGTTATTAAGCAAATCTAGCTTCCTCCATTGATTTTACTTGTTGGAGGGAAGATTGCAAATGGCAATCACATGACCCTCAGAATATTGCAACCATCATAAATACATGCTGGTTACCATGCTCCCAATTTTTGATTGAGGGGATGCTGCAACTGTCGTAAGTGCAAGGACATTACTTTTTTCAGTACTGTTGTGCCTTGTGTTGTACTACCTGTACATGAAATACAGAATACAACCAATCATTTAATGACCGTTCGAAGCTACAATAGTACTGGAAAAAGTGACGTGATTGTTTTTCATATTTAATAACCATTGCAGCATCCCTAGTGTCATGTGATCAAAATTCAGATGCATGGCAAGTGGGCTGAATTTATAACAGTTGCCTGTGTCCCAGGTGTCATGTCATTGCCATTTGCAATCTTCCCAGCTGGCTTCCAACAAGTAAAATCAATGGGGGATTTACTTAATGACTGAGTGATTCACATAACAACAGTGATTCACCTAACAACCATGTCAAAAAAAGGTTATATCAGGTACGATTCCCTTAACAATTCTCTTGCTTAGCAGCAGAAATTCTGATCCCAATTGTGGTCATAAGTCAAAGATTACCTGTACTAGTTTCCAGGTGATTTTCTTAAGGAGAAAAGTCAATGAGGAAATCATGTTACTAACAACGGCAGTGATTCAACTCTGGCAAGAAAGGCTTTAAATTAGGACAAAGTCCACTTAAAACTGTCTTGCTTAGCAACAGAAATTTTGGGCTCAATTCTGGTCATAACTGGATAAATACTGTTCTAAGATGCAGATTGAACTAAACAAACAAGAATTAAAGGAAAATAATTGCAGTACCTATAAGACTATAGAGAACAAGGAAGATAACCTTTTCAGAGAAATGCAAGATGCACTGCTAAGGTGACCAGGGGTTAAAAAAACATTTTAAATACACAAAAGACAAATAATACTTGGAAGTGGCTTAGATAGATTGCTTATCACTCTACCTAAGGAGAGGAACAATGTAACATACCATATTTTTTAGACTATAAGACACCTTTTTCCTTCAAAAAAAGGGTGAAAATCTGGGTGCGTCTTATACACTGAATACAGCATTTTTGGCCTCCCAAAACCCCAGCCCCTTTACAAAAATGGCCATGCATAGCCTTTAGGAGGCTTCCAGAGTGCTCCTGGGGGGTGAGGAGGGCAGAAATGTGCTCCTTTTTGCACCCGGCCAGCCCCCAGGAGCACTCTATAAAAGACTCTTTTTGACAAAAGAACAGGACATTTTTGGAAGATCTGCAGAGTGCAAAAACTTTTTTTAATTTGCTTCTTCAAAATCTTGGTGTTTCTTATACTCCAGTGCGTCTTATACGCTGAAAAATAGGGTAATTCACAAGATTCTGTTATTATATTCAACCTCAATAAAAGTAACTGAGGCAGTTTGGTGTAGTATTTAGAGTATCAGACTAGAAAGTGTCTGACTAATTCCCCTATGGTATAAACATAGTTGAGTGATTTGGGGCTTGTCATTCTCATTCTTGGAACTGAGGCAAGGACAAACCATTTCTGAAATCTTGAAGGGTAAAATAGTCCAGGCAGTCACTAGGAGTGGACGAGACAGGAGAAAACTATAGATCTCCTGAAAGAATTTATAGCAAAAATCTGAGTAGCAATAAATGGATATTAAATTATATATTATAATTAGAGCAGTTTTGTAGTCAAAGTAGACTTTGAATTATCTTTTTTTTACTTTTGTTTATTAAAGAGTACAGACATATGATTGTGGGGAGAGACTAGCTGATTGGTTTACTAAGTTTCTCGGTCGACAGTGTCGCCTAATTAGGCAGAGTTCAGACTTCGAAAGAAATTCTTCTAAGAAGAATAAAAAAGGTAAATATTTTGTATCTTCATTAGATAATAAATAATATTGCAAATATTAAAGACATAAGAGTTATAAATAAGAATCCAACCACTATAATAATATATGAACATTTTAGGATTTCTAAAATCTTCTTAAGAGCAATTTACTTTAATGTTTTTAGTTTGCCCAATATTAGTGTACAGCATATTATGTAATCAAAATGCTTCCAATTAATTAAGCCTGTTTAAAGGCTGCCAATTTGCAAATTGTAACTCAGTTGTGGTGTGATGGAGCTGACCATAGATGTACCTAAGGTAAAAGATGCCTTTAATAGATGGCTTCAGATAAAGAATATTTAAGTAGAAGCAATATGTGTTTTACTTTATGTTCAGTAAATAAAAACCCTGTAGTAGAAAATGGATTTTCTACTGGATTTTTTGTTTTCACTATTTCTATTATCACTTTACACTCTTTGTATTTTAGGAGATACCCCAGCTGCATTTCCTTCACTTTCTTTAGTAAATGAAGCACAGTATCTCCTGATAAATATGACAAGTATTTTACAACTGAGAGAACAGGTTACTGGAAGGTAGGTAATTTTAAAAAATATTCTTTGCTTTGGGCATTTTTATGCCACTTTAAGATTTCAGGCCAAGATGTTTAATTCAACCATGCAGAGTATGCAGGATCTGAAATGTTTATCAACATGATAAAAACAGCTTGTATCATAATTATGACCCTTTTGAGTATGGCAAATAGAAAAAGGGAGGAATTTGCTTTACAATACTGTCACAATGCTTTTATCATTTGTCCTCCTGTAGGCAGCTTGACATTCCTGCATTATAACTTGTTTTCATAGACACATAGAATTGGAAGGCTGGAATATGAACAACTGTTTTTGCTATTGCTAATAGAATCATAGAGTTGGACAAAGACATTTAAACTATCAGGTTTAATCTCCTGTTCAATGTAGGAATCTAAATTAAAGCATCTCAGGCTGTTTAACTCAAATTTAGTCATCCAGATGTGTAGACTGAATTTGCCATTTTTATTTACATATCAAGTCCTTCCCAAAGTATAGGTAGATTTGACTTTGTTGCTGCCGAAGATATGGACAGGTTGTTGAGGAGACTTAAGACCACCACATGTTTATTGGACCCTTGTCCCTCCTGGCTTGTACTGGCATCCTGGGAGGTGACACGAGGCTGGCTCCAGGGCATTGTC
>JAPKID020001019.1:0-15796 GCA_026931265.2 Tropidonophis doriae | reverse complement strand
AGAAACCGGATCCGCGGGTGGGAAGGGGGGGGACGCGACGCCTCCTCTTCTCCCAAGAAGGGAAGCGCGAACCGCGGTAGGAGGCTAGACCGAGCTGTTTCTTGCGTGCCGGGCCGGGCTGTCAGAGCGGAGGGGCCTGTTGCGGGAATAGCGAAGGCCGTAATTTTCGTCGCAAACGGGGTCTGGTCGGCAGCCGGGGATGAAGGGGTGGACGATGGGTATTTGTGCTCTCTGAGAATCTCAAATTGATGCATGGCGTGGGGAGGGTGGGGGGATGAAGGAAAAAGCAAAGCAACAATTCCTCACTGTGCAATTGAAGGAAGAAGTGTCTTTAATTCCTCATTTCTCTGCCTTCTTCCAAGTTCTCTGAACACCTTTTGATCCTAATTAAAAATTAAAAGATCATAACAGAAGGTACGCAAGGGAAAAAAAAAACTTCAGGGACACTAAACGGCGTATAACAAGAACGTGGCAAGAGGTAACAGGTATTTTGAAAACTGATTTGAAACGGGAAAACATAAAAAGCTTTCAAACTTTCAACATCTGAAAAATGTGGCTTAAGGACCTCTTTCAAGGAAAGCTCCAGGGACAGAATTTGACAGCTCAGCCACCGCAATTTTGGGCTTCTACAGTGAAGTTTCTCCACTTTTTCTAGTTGTTCGCTCCATTCAGGGGTGCCTGAAAATCATTATTGGAGCAAAATGTCTCTTAATAAAGATCCCTTAAAAGCTAGTGTCTGCAAGTGAAGGACATTTGAATACCCCCCCCCCCACATAATCATTGAAAAACCGTGAAATTTATACTCTTATCACTAGAAAATCTCTTATTTTATCATAATTGCATCCAGATCAAAGCTTTTATACAAGTCAGTGAAGGTAAGGTGGGATTCCCCCCCCCCTCCCTGAAACTTTAGAGCACAAGACTGCTTCAAGATCCTTTGATGCTTCAGATGAAGCAGTCAGTAATGCTCTGTCCCAGCCAGCCAGGTCAACATGCAAAACGAAACCAAGCAGCCAAGCATCCAGACCACATGCTCATCATCATCCACAATTGTTCAGGCATGCCTCCAGATGCCTTCTTTTCTGATGTGTAATCTTACTTTATGGTTGTAGGTTTATAACTGCATTATAATTGCATAACTTCTATCTTGCCATCGTGGATATTAGTGTGCTCCTAAGCCTCTAGTACAGTGATGGCAAATCTTTTAGGCTCGCATGCCATAAGGAGAGAAGTGCAGGGGGGGGGGGTTGTGTGCTGGCGTGCCACACCCATAATGCAAATGCACGTGTCCCCAGTGACTTCCGGTTTGCTTGTAGCATTGTTTTTAGTCCTCCAGAGCTTTCAGGGAAGCTCCTGAAGCCTCTGGAGGGCCTCTGGGGGGCAGAGGCTCTGTTTTTGCCCTCCCCATGCTCACATAAAGCCTAGGGAGGACGAAAAATGGCTTTAAAAATGGTTGAAGCAGCTGGCCAGCACATGCATGCATCCTAGCCAGCTGACAGGGCAATGCCTCGCGTGCTCTGCCAAATGGCTCTGCGTGCCACCTGTGGCACGCGTGCCATAGGTTCGCCATCATTGCTCTAGTACCTGTCTTTCCCTGTCCCTGAACAGGGATCACCATCACTGTTTCCACCGCTTAGCATGAACATAGATTTCACTTTTTAGCTTTTGATTTTCCTCTCTCTCGCTGGACACCCTTTGTTTTGCGACTGTTTGCACTGTTTGCAAAAAATCTCACTTTTGCTGTTCTCTGTCTTGCGCTTAAGAAGATGTGATTTCTGAGGCACCAAAAAAGGTTTTGCTTTATATTTCCTTCCCCACATTTCTTGCATGTTGGCCCACATGTCTGAAACACTTTGCTTTATGGGCTTTGGCTCTCTTTTTAGCTTTTAAACCAGTGGTGGGATTCAAATAATTTAACAACTGGTTCTCTGCCCTAATCATTTCTTCCAGCAACCAATTCATCAAACTGCTCAGAAAGTTAACAACTGGTTCTCCCAAAGAGGTGCGGACTGGCTGAATCCCACCACTGTTTTAAAGTCTTCTGTTGTGTCTTAAAAATATAACAAACCCATGTGATTATTAAGATGTAAAGTGAGGCACGTGGCAGAGACCTGCTTTTATGGCATGTAGGACAGAACCTGTGTTGCTCTCAGGCTATGGAATATCTCCCTGGGTTGTCCTTGGCCTGCACTTTCTCTCCGTTTACAGAATCCTTAAAGACATCTCTTTCACCAGGCTTTTAAGAGTTAAGATTAATTTCAATGCTTCTTGTTACTGGGAAATAGTGAATAGTGTGCTGGGTGCTGTAAATGTTATAGTTTATATTTCAAAACTTTGTAACTTGGATTTTTGAGATCACATTGTATCATATTCCTGTATTTTATATATGAGTAATATGAGTTGTAATATGGCCTAGAAAATAAATGCTACATTGTTTTTGTACTGTACTTACACAGTATAGTACCTTGGGATGGTAAAGCAAAATTCGGGGTAAAACATATATTTTCCATAGATATCTCAACTATGACTGAAGCATTGTGTCACCATACAGAAGCAAAGCTTTTGATTAGGGCATCACTAAGAACACCAGTAGCCAAAGGTGGAGAGATACCTGATGTGAGATGACTTATAATTAATGTCAGGTGGAAAAATATCAGTTCTTTCTTCACAAAATGAAAGGATTTGATTTTGGGAGAGCAGATGTAGGGTCTCCTGCTTGGGCAGGGTGTTGGACTAGATGACCAATCTGTTAAATCTGTTAAAAGCAAACTGAGTCTTGATCTTGGAGCATCCCATCCAAAAGAAGTTTGAGAAGCACAGACTCCCTAGCTAATGCACAGCCGACCAAAGCTTATGCTGTTTATCTGTAAAGTCCAGCTCATTAAGGTTGCTTGTAAAAGATTGGCTTAATAGCTGGTGTTTGTGTCAACGGAATGGGACAACTCAACACCGCTAGCTTGATGCAACCAGCTGGGAGCAGCCTTCTCGCTACTGTCAAGTCTCCCTCTGCCAACTCACTGCCACCATCTCTTTGCAGGACATCTCAACACTGGAAATTTGCTGTGGGGATAATTCACTTTGGGTACTGGATGGAAAGCCAGGCAGGTGGGCAGGTGAGCAAGTGAATGGGTTCTTAGGGGGGTGATGATGGGCGGAGAGTGGAGTTGGCGGCAACTGCACAGAGGCAATGGCGGAGTGAGGGGGGCTTGGTATGTCATAATGGGAAGCCCTCACTGCTCTGCTACTTTTTTTTAAAAGGCCACATTTCTTAATGTTTGAGGGTATCTTGCTGTGAAAATAAGGGCAGCTTTGGGAAGCAGTGAGGTGGGATGTCAATTTGTTTTACAAACTAAAAAAGGTTTCCTTTGAGTTGCATTAAAATCCTTGCCTGTCAAGCTGATTGCCAAGTTTGCAGCCACATTTAGCTGTGGTCTGATGTACCACGGAAATGGGGCTACATGAACAGGAACGTTTGGAGTCCAACCAGAAAAAAAACCCACTCTCTTTTCACAGCATCAGTGTCTGCTTTGGAGAAACATTGCTGCAATTCTCCATCCAATTCACATGCCACATCTGGCCTTTCTGTTGTCCCTGTCCAGCCTGCAGTGTCAGAGGTTTCTGGGGCGGGGCTGTAGTGGCAGCGGGAGAGGAACAGAGTGTGGGTGGAGGGCAGTGGTAGTGGCAACAGCCCTCCACAACAGTCCCAGATTTTTATGTGGCCCTTGGGAAAGTTAATTGCCCACTTCTGCTCCAATGTATGTGTAGCATTTATGTGAATAAATAGTTAAATATATTGGTCTGCCTAAAATCTTTATCCCTTCCAAATATTTTTGCTGGTTTTACAAAACATGGACCTTACTTAAATATATCCTCCTTTGGAAAATCCATAATGTTTATTGGATGTTTCAGTATATTTCTAATGAATGTTCATAAAGTTGCTTGGCAAAAATATGTGCTGTAGTAGTAATAGTAGTGATATTGGTACAAAATTCACAAATCAGTCTGCTTTTTTGTATTTTAATAATTATTTAGTGCAATTTTGCCACTTAATCTATTAATGTAAAATGTATGCCTTTTCTAACACATCTGTAGCATTTATATAGCATATATCTTAAAAAGAATGATTAGTTGCTGCTATATTCCAGATATTAAAAGGAATATCACTTGGCTGTATACAGTTGTCAGTGATCACATTATAAAGAATTTTTGAACACGTTCTGAATCCATTAAGCAAATACAATTTTTAGGTTGATTGATTAACTAGCAATGTTTGCCACTTTTTACAAAAACCTGCGTGGCCAACTACATTGACGTTCAAAGTTGATAAAAAGCTGGTCTGGTGGACAATCCTTGAGCTTAGTGTTCCCATCGCAGCAAGCATAATACTTATGTGGATCTGGTTGGTAACTGTAATTCCCATTAGGTCTGTCTTTACAAAACTCATCCTCACTCAAATAACTGAAGGCATTGTAGATTGGACAGTTGATGATTACTGTCTTCCCATTAGAGCATCTATAATATTTGTGAGGATTTGCTGGATAAGCATAGTTACCATCAGATTTATCATTACAAAATCTACTTGGATCAGAGATGTGGAGTCTAGGATTCACAGTGGATGCAGGAATAAGTGTGATAAACGGGCTTCCTGTTGGTTCCGTAGATTCCACATCAGCACATACTGAAAGAAATATTTGAAGTCAGATCTATAGATTCTTGTAACAATTCAATAGCGTTATTACAATCAGACATATCTACCTACCACTGATCAAAAGTCAGGACTGTCCCTGCAACCATGCAATCACTCCTATTCCCCCACCCCCATTTTAGTGTGTGTGCCATATGCAGATAAGAGTAGGTTTTGCACAGTCACACCCACCTTCTTGACTTCTTGCTTCCCTTTTCTATAGATTCCAATCCATAAAATCCATTATGAACTGGCATTATTAAAAGAAAATACTAAAATGAAAATCATTTGTGCTAGATGAGTTCTGCATGACTAGGGATAAAATCTAATCTTATATTAGTGTTTTTTAGAACTGATTATTCTTTAAAGAGTCTGTACTGCCTGATTTAAATCAGAGTAATGCTGAGGCTTCTAGGATAAAGCTTTGGCATTCCATTAGAAACAGATAGAAAGTTGGTTTAATGAGGAAAGATACTATATATGCCGTACCTTTTGATATGGATATCTTGATACATTTTGCTAAAATGTTTTATAGAAAAAATTAACAAGAATTCAAAACTCATACAAAGAGGATGTGAGCTGGACTGGATTAGACTTCAAGACCTATCAGATTAGTCCCCACTTTTAAATGTAATTCTACTTTCAGAGTTTCAATTATCTGGCAGAGAGGAAAGGAACTCCTGGTTCACTCCCAAGACACAGAGTGCACACTTTGGGAAGGGCATTTAATATTCCATAAGTCTACTTCCAGAAATGAACTCACATCCTTTCCACAGCATTTTGAATAGTGCAGATTCTAACTTTTGCTGGTTTAAAAGTATTTGACTGTACGTTTTATTTTAGGTTGTCTATAAGGCAACTCTTTCTCATGTCTACCTCCCAATTTCATCCAGAGATCTATCTTCCCAAATATTTAATCAAATTATCTTGATTCAAAATGTGTTCTCATTTTGCTGTTGTATAAATTTTGTTTAAAATATTCCTTAATATTTCAAATGTTGAATTCCATAATAAATATGTAGTGTCCTCTTTTGAAAATAAAGAGCACTAGTATCCAGATTAAGATCCAAATATTATTTTATTCCAATAATTGCCACCATTATAACTCAGGATTCTCAAAATTGTCTGCCCTCTAAAAGTATGGGCAAACACTCAGAATTCCCAGACAGCATTGCCATTTGTGAAAATTTTGGGAGTTAAAATCCATATTTCTTGAAAACACCTAGAATAAAACGATAGTTCTATCATGTACTTTTTAAATTATTAAATACTGCATTTGATGATAGCAATTACAGATTCAGTGTGTCTTTCATTCTTAATTTTAGATGGCAGGTCCAAATCTTTCCTATTTACCAGCAGTATAAATTATTAAATTATCTTTTGATAGTGGTAGAGTAGTATAAAAATATTTTCTAATGTTATTAACTAATGCTATTATTCCAATATTTAATATCTTGCACACAAATTAAATATTTGCAGAATTTAGTAAGACTCTATTATAATACTGTACAATTTCTAGAACTTCTTGTCTTGTAATATTGTCATAATTCTGTTAATTATATTAATTCTTATCCATTTTTCCCATTGATAAAATCAAATGGCCCAATCTGCTACCCATTTAAGAGTAATGTCATTTATGACTTTCTGGCTTGTCCTAGACATCATATCCCTTAGTGGTTGTTTTTTAATCTTTAAAGAAGAATATTTGTAACTCAGGATTGAAATGAAGGGTCCTTGGTGTTCTCTGAGTTTGTTTGTTTTCTTGCAGATGTTTCATTACCCAAACTAGGTAACCTCATCAATGCTAGCATTTCTCTCTTCCTAGGGTTAGTTGGCAGAGAGTGCTTTGAGCAGAAATAAAATATGCTTAGCCTAAATTCTTCTGAGTAACATATTTTATCTAGGATTATGCCTGAAAGGAATCAACATACACAATTCAAATGTTGTTGCAGAACACAATGCTCTCCTTTGCAAACTTACCATTGTCATTCTTTTTCATCAAATGGATAGATGTATATTTTTCATTCATCACTTTATTCTGATTCAAAGCGTAGACAATTCTAGCAGGAATATTATGCCTGTTCTCAAATACAAAAGTCCACACAGATATGCTACCTAAACACACAGAAATTAGTTAATTACATTTTTTAGGACTGTAGTACAAGAATTACATTTATAATTTATCTAAAAAAGGCTTAATATGTTTCACTGAAAGCAGAGGATAACAATTCTTTTTAAAATCTGCATATTTCTCTTGTAATAATGTGAAGTATTGCTTAGAATTTTGGAACAATGAAGATTAGCTAATAAAAACAGGCACAGTAAAACATTTTGTCACTTTTTAAATTTCTGTTTCCATTATTGAAAATATTTTACAAAAGTAAACTCTGCTCTTTTGTCATAATTTACTCGTTCTTTTATGGCTCTTCAATGTCTATATATGGTACAAGTTCCAAATTAGCCAAAGATATTCATTTTGTGTATTATCAATATCTTCCAAGGGTGTGTGTGTGTATGTGTTTATGTGTGTGTGTTTATGGGTAGTTATAAACATATCTATTTATGTAAGATTAAAATAGTTTATAGTTTTATTTATTTATTAAATTTATATGCTGCTTATTATTGAAGTTCCAAAATGCTATATTCTTATATACATAATGAGAGAGATTATAGATAAAGTAAGTAAAGCAAAAAAGAGTAGATAATTCTCTTTACACATAAAATAAAGCAGAATTTTTTTTAAATACTATAGAAACATTATGCCTTCCCAGTTCAATCACTTTTTTAGGATATAAAACAAAGTTACCTGACATCAGTCAAACAGGATTTAAGCAGCTAATGTATATAACATCTTTGTCTATCAAATTAAGGATCCACTTCTCCATAATCTTCTAATTCTTAATTTAAGTAGATTTACCTGGTGCTACAGAAGGATCTCTTGCAACTTCCCAAACGCCAATATTTGTACGATTTACATGACCAATATCTTCCCAGATTACACGGCATTTTCCTCTTACTAATATAGTTTCATTGACGCATCTAGAAATTGATCAGTTTACAATGCACTTTTAAAGTTCATTTTATTCATAATTGTAATATATCTTACCTATTGTGCTTCTTAAATAAGAATTCAGAATTCATTCCAACTTGTAGTTTCTATTAATTTAAGCTAAATTATTTTTCTAGCTTATTAAGTTAAGAAACAGATAATGGTTCTGAATTTTGGATGGTGGCCATCAACACTAAAATATAAGGGCATATTAGAATCATAACATTTAGCCTACAGATGAGTGGAAATATGTGGCTTCTGGGTATACAGAAACTATACCAGAGAAGAATATTTCAGAATATGTGAAGCAACTTTGTGCCTAATTTCAGGCTTTTAGCAGCCAGGCATGTAGTATATTTTTGTATCTTTGCTGCACCAATAACCATTTGTATATATAAGGTAAGCTTAGCACTATCTGACATACAAGGCTGTACTGCAGATATGAAAGTGGAGAAGATTGCTATCTCAAACTTATTCTGAAAAAATTTCCATCCAAGTTGACCCTAGGATTCTAGCCTACATTCAGGAAGGTGCAGACTGCTACTGTTTTTCATCCCACAAATCTCTTATTGTGGGACCAGTTTCTGGAACTGATTGATTGATGTAGAATAGCTACTTTTTCACTAGGAAACTTTCTACTGTCAACAGAGCTAGAATCTTGAACAAAGCTAAGATACTCATGTTTTGAAACACAACATATATCAAATGATTCATGATAGCACTAACTTAGGAGCCTGTCCATTCCTTCCTAAAGATGATACCTGGTAGTGACCGCTGCAGCAAGGATGTTCTTTGACTTCATTAGACATATGTGTAGGAAATAAAATTTGCCTATAGATGAGGCAGATTTGTGAAGTGAGAATGTAGAGTTAACCTCTCCCTGAAAGCAAAATGTGTTGTATGAATCAAACTACTATAGTTTGTATTGTGAACTATAGTAGCATGACTCAGTATATTCTATTATGCACACCCAGCCAGTTGTGGTTTACTTTACAAATTATGGCGAAATAAATCATAGGTTAGTAACATGTGAATTTCACTTTCATGAATTATCTCTCATCACAATCTATTTTACAAGAGTAGGCAAAATAAGTATGGGTAAAATAGGGAATTGTCCAGTCACTTTAAATTCCTTGGAGGAAAAATTAGATGTAAGAATAATAAAAACACCAATAGTAAATTTCCAACTTCTTTTTCAAAATGTTAGCCTTTTTTTTTTACTTTTACCCCAGTATTTTATATTATTATTATTATTTTATATCTATACATTCTTTTTCTAATCTAGTTTGGAGACTAGAGTGGACTCACATATTTTCCATAGTGTTTGTTATTATTATGGTTTGGTCTTTGAGTTTTAATTTCTGAAGTAACCTTATTATATTTTCCAATCTTTTACTGAAGTCTTGTTATATTATTTTAATGACATCATTAAAACCAAATATAGGTTAGTCCACTTTACTGGGTTCCCCTTAGCTATCTAAGGTTGTGAAAGTTGGACCTTAAAAAGCAAGACATAGTCCACAGAATCACCAAGAGTCTGACACAACCGAATGGATAACAGCCACATCATCATTAAAATGTTTTAATTAAAAAAACAACCACTAAGAAAAGGAAATTTGGCAACCAGGCTTACCTGTAACTAGACAGATCAGGAACCGGGCTGGGGTATTTAACAATTACATCTCCTAAGGCTTTGAACCCATGTTCACAATCCATCTCAAAAACTGTAAAATCGTTATTGCCTGAACCTCTCCAGATTGCTCTGAAAATTCAAGATACGAAAGCCGTTATTAGAAATGAAAAGTCAAGGTGACATCCTTCTATCATTTTTTTAAAAAAATGTTAACTGTAATGAATAGGATGTCAATCCAACATTTACATACAAGAAGTGAAAAGTGCAGTGTATCCCTGGTACAAGTCATATTTATGTATATGTATATTGTTTTTGGCCCATGCCGTTGCTTTAGAAATGCATTTACAAAAGAAATAATATAATTCTTTAATATAAAAGGTAGAGTAGAGTAGAGTAGAGTAGAGTAGAGTAGAGTAGAGTAGAGTAGAGTAGAGTAGAGTAGAGTAGAGTAGAGTAGAATGAGAATAATTTTCCAATTAGTCCTGTGAGTTTTCAGTTTGGACAGTAGGCCTCCAAATGAAATCTTATGCTGAAACTAGCCTGGAAAAAGAAGATTGGGAGACTTCATTGGGCACCGGATCCAATATCCATATTCTTCATGTCTCTGAATCCTGAGAGAAGGTTTTCAGGGAACACCTATAGCTGTAATGGTTAACCTTTTCCAGTCCAAGTACCCAAAATGTAATGCACGCACCACCACACGCATGCACCTCACTCCACCGTGCATGTGTGCATGACCCCCCTCGTGCATTCACATGTGACTCTCCCACATGCATTACCCACGCATGCGCATGTGACTCCCTGCAAGCACCCCACCCCCAAGCATGCGCCCTACCCCACCATGCATGCACGCGCAACCCCTCCGCACCCCCCCCGCAAGGCTGAGACCTGAAGACCAGCAGGCCAGTGAGAGGTGCGTGTGCATGTGCAGCAGAGCTGAACTGGGATGACAACTCATGTGCATCATAGAGGGTGCTGCATGCCACCTCTGGCACACGTGCCATAGGTTCGCCATCACAGACCTATAGTATCTTTGCCAAAGCTTTTTGTCCTATCTTTTTCAGGCAGGCAAGTTATTGTATTTTTAGGATTAGGTACTAATGTTCAATATGTTATATGTCTTCTACATTTAAATACCTCAAACTTTTAGGAAGATCAAGAAGGCCATCAGTCTCATCCTTCACTATTACAGCACTATTATAAGGTTTATGTTTGCCTTGTACAGCTATGTCTCCAAGGGAAAAATAACCTGGAAGAAAAAATAAAGATTGTCATCACAATCCCACTATCCACTATCCTCTGTATTGCAGGTTTGCTAATCTCATCTGAGTTTAATTAACTGTCTTGAAATTGACACATAATTCAAGGCTTTTAAAATATTTGAGCCAGGAAGTTTTTGTACTCCCAGAAAATCATTTCCTTTCAAAGAACTTTCAACATGTTAATATACTCGATATAATTACAATAAAATGTAGCTAGTGAATGCGTTTTATCTTTCTTAGGAGTTGACATTTCCTTCTTTCCAATAGACTCTTAACATCTAATCAATGACTTGAGGAAAAACACACATTATAGCTTTCCTCACTATAAATGTGTTGCATTTTCATTTAAATTATAAGCATAATCTTTAATTCACATTTCCTTTTTTAAGTGATGTGAAACAGCTGCTATATCTTGTCCAGAGGACCTACAGGAATAATCATATAGAAGTTATTAACCTTGATCATGGCAGTTTAAATGCCAGAATGTCATAGGCTTCATTTCTCCTGTCAGGCGTCCAATCTCCTTATAACGTTTGCAAAATTTATACTTCAATTTCTTTCCAGTTGAATATTCTGAAGGAAATATAAAATACACATGAAATTATTTTATACTAAATTAGAATAATAACCCATCTATACTCTGTATTGACTTAAGGCAGTCCTCCACGTATGACTGATCACCTAGCAAGCATGCAAAGTTGCAATGGAACTACCTTAGGGCTACTTATGACCAGGAATTGAAAACTCAACTGTCTCCCTATATTTAAAAAATAGTGTAACTATTATATAAATATAACAAGTACATTTAATAATATTACAATAAGATAATAATTTATGTTTGTTACTTGTAGCAGATCCTGCAATCAGTAAACAGAGCACAACAAAAAGCCCATTTGAGAAGATCTCCATCACTGCTGAAATTGCAGTCTTGATTAGAATCTGCAAAGAAAATAAACAAAATAATTAGAACTTTATCACAAACATATTAACATTAGTTTTACTAGAGAGTAATCCTTAAAGTATATGGTCTCACATTATTACTGACAGGCAGAATTAAGAAATGTCTTCATCCACTAAAAATTTTATGTCAGTTAAGTTAAATATAGGAGTTAAATAAATGGAAGATGGAAATTATTTTGCATCTTAATATGTTATGAATGGAATCACTGCTTGACAGGCTTCACTAAAAGGAGAAAAGAGGTATTGATTTTCAGCTATAAAGAGCTGGCTTGCTGTTACTGGGAGAACATTTAACCATTGTTATGAATGATAAATCCTGTAGGCATCATTAGACAGTTGGTGCTGATGTTGGGAGAAAAAGGTGCTGGTTTATCCCAACATAGGCCCATCAGCCATAAGGATGATCCTGACTTCATTCTTATTTTGGATGTTGAGATGTTATCCTTTATAATCCCCAGAGGAAGCATTTCACTGGGCTTTTTTGCCTGCTGACATTAGTCAAACAGTATATCTACACTGGCTTCAAATTACAGTTGAATGTCATCTGGAAGAATTTTCTTGGCAGCAGTCAGAGCTCTATTTAGCACAATGCCAAATACTTTATTCCAGCACTCTAAATCTCTATTCTGGAAAGTTAATATTCTAAACAATGAAAGGCTTCCATTTCATCTCTGACCTGCTACTCTTTGTTGTGATGGAAGTTGTTTTGCAATGTGGTTTTCATGTAACAGCTGAATAACTACATATATAGTTATTGTTACCCAAGCATTACTCCCGAACTGGTTCAATCCAAGAAACTGTTATGTATTCTAAAATAAGAGTAAATAAATAAATAAATAAAATAATTCCCTAGTATATTTTTGATAAAGTGGTGCTATTCTATCTGCTTTTGTTTTAACAGCATCTCTAATATCTATATACTCACCACTGATTCCTTCCTGGGCAGCTCATCTATGGATAATTAGAATGAAGAAAGGCCTGGGCCAAAGAACTCCTTAAATACATGTTGTAGAGAAAACACCATTGACTGTGATTGGGTTATCTCAGGCTGAAAAAAAGAGGGGAGGAGGGAAACATGGGAATTGTGTCAAGAGTTCTTTTCAGATTAATGTTTCATGAAGCAAGTCACTGTCTGATCACTTTTATAATCTAAAATAAACTGTAAAAGAGCAAACTGTTTATGTATATTGGCTGAACATAGAGTTTAAGATATATATATTTACACTTTGCACAATTCTAGAATGGCTCGGTGACCTTTTTTCAGTTATCCTGCTAAATGTCATAAATTTGAAGATAATTCAAAAGGAAGCATAGATGATCAACTTTCACAAATATCTTTTAGTAGTGTAGGTATGAACTACAATTCCACATTCACATTGGTATTTAACCAGGTATATTGCTATGGCTGATGTGCTGTATTTGGACAAGGACAGCTAGATTCAGGTCTCTACTGAATTAAAAAGTTTTCTGAATGGCTATGAACCAGTCATTCTCTCTCAGGCTGAGCTTCCGAGTTGTTGGTCTGAGATCTCTGAAGTATACCACCTTGATTTCCATAAAAAGGGAAGATCATCATCATCATCATCATTTTAACCATTGTCTATCCACTGCAGGATGAAGGTCCCTTCCACATGTTTCCAACCAATATGGTCCAGAGATTTCTTTTGCCAATTGGGCCCTCAATACTTGCTGATGTCCTCACTCTATCTTGTTTTAGCTCTCTTTCATGGATGCTTTTTATCAAGTGGGATCCATTCTATGATTGCTTTGGTCCACCTTCCCTCAGTTATTTTTGCTAGGTGACCAGCTCATTTCCATTTCAATTCTTTTACTCTCTTGATGATATCATACACTTTTATTTGTTCTCTAATCCATGTGCAGGTAAAATGGCAGGCAAAAAAGGAAAGGTGTAGTGCAAAAATAAAAAAAGGTATTCCAGTAGGAACTGGCAGGGCTGCATTGATACTTTTTTTGAAGTGGTAGAACTCTGACACCCTCTAAAATCACATTTCAAGAAGAGTTTTGGCCTCAGTCACAAACAATGTCTACAAATTCCCTGTAATGTTATATAAATTGACTGACAGACAGATTTATTTGACTGACTGTAAAATCTTGAGTCACCTTGGCTTTCAAAATTCCAAAGCATGTAACAGTGGAAGATTACCATATTTTCCACACTATAAGACATATTCCCCCCACAAAGTGGGTGGAAATGTTTGCGCATTTTATAGAGTGAATATTGCTGAAGCCCTGCCAACCTACCTACCCCCACCCTTCAGCCCCTGTCTCCCACCAATTTGCCTCCTTACAGCAAATAGCCAATAGCCTGGTCAGCTTCAGCACAAGCAGCTGATTGGTGGTTGAATTGGCCTCTTTAAATACCACAGATCAGCTATTCCAGGTTGCAGGATTACCACCGCCCTTCGCCAACATCACCACCCATCACCACCGCTGCCTATTGCCTCCTCTGCATGCCCTATTTTCGGCCTCCACACACTCCATTTTAAGCCTCCATACATTCTTTTTTTGGCCTGTTCCAGGTGTTTGGGATCACTTCTTCCACCTATAGCCGCTGAACAATGACAGCAAGCAGCAATGGCGATTGGTGGCATAAGTGATCAGCGGTGGTGGCAATTGGTGACGGTGGTGATTGGTGGCATTAGGTGGCAATAGATGGTGCCTGGACCTGGCCAAAAATGGGATGTGCGGAGGCTGAAAATGGGGCACATGGAGGTGGCAACAGCACTGATGGGCAGCGGCTATCACCACAACCTGGAACAGATGACTGGCACTATTCCAGGAGGCCAATCCAATCGCCAATCAGTTGTTTGTGTAAATTAGGCTATGTTGTGGCTGACCAGGCTGTTTGCTGCTTGCTGCAAGGAGGCAAATTACTTGGAGGCAGAGGCAGATTTTTTTTCTTGTTTTCCTCCCCAAAAACTAGGTGCATCTTATGTCTGGAGTATCTTATAGCGCCAAAAATATGGTACATCATCTTCTGAGGAGAGCCACCTATCTGGCCTAAAGCCATATTCCTTTTGGATCTTTGGCCTGCCACACTTTCTATTATTCTACTATGCTTTTTCTATGGTGGGGAAATGGGAGGGGAGATGGTATGGAGTTAGATGCTATGTAGCCAAAATAAAATTCCTTTCTAGATTGCCAAGGTCATCCTGACAGGAACTGGATGGGTGGAACTGCCAGCATGGCAGTGGAAGATTGGTCCATGTGATGGACTTGTGGGTGTGGGGGCAAGATCATGAACTTTCAACTGGGGGCGGGGACTGGGAAGCTTCAGATTCAGGTTTTCCCAGATGTGCTAACATGGCTCTCTTAATAAATTGGAACTTTGAGCAATACTTTGCCTTGGACTCTGATTTAATTTTGGATGCTATTTGGTTATGCATATGAACTTATTCTGTCTATGTTGTTATAAGGAAGCGATAGCTTGGTATGTCAGGAAAAAAATATAAAAATATGTTGAATGCAATATAAATGATGTATGTAAGAAGAATGTGGGATAAAATAAGAGACAAAAGATGGATGCTGGATAAATATAATGGAAAAAAGTGAATAAGGATTATGGAAGTTATACATTGAGATGGTTGGTTATCAAGAATAAATTACAAAGTAAATATATAAGCAAAATATATAAGGTGGAATGGCATGGAAAGGTCTGGGAAAAATAAAGTTGGATGGAGTTAAGATTCTGGAAAAGAGAACAAAAGGATTAAAGAACAAAAGAAAATATATAAAATAGTATATTGGATGAAATGAGTGCTAGAATATGGAAAAGTATACTTTTATTTGTATAAATTAAATTATGGAATACTGCACTTTTTGGAGTATAAGATACAACTTTTTTCCTCTAAAAAGATGCTGAAAATCTGGGTGCGTCTTATAAACCGAATACAGCATTTTTTGCCTCCTGAATTCGCCACTTCACAAAAATGGTTGTGCATAGCCTTATGGAGACTTTCAGACAGCTCCTGAGGGCTGGGGAAGGCAGAAATGAGCAAAAGCTGACTAGTTGGAGGGAATGATGAGAATTACATTGATCAAGTGCTGTGCCAGAAGAAACAAAGTTTAGCTAGCCCATATCCATCTGTTAAAAGACATTTGCCAAAGCTTACTTCTTCCCTTTACTTTTCTTTACACGTCGTGATTGAAGTTTCCATTGTTTTGAAGTTACTTGCATTGGCTTAGTA
>JAPKID020001018.1:0-15797 GCA_026931265.2 Tropidonophis doriae | reverse complement strand
CAAGCAGCAAAGAGATACGATAGCTGGGCACAATAGCAATAAGCAGATCCAGAGAGATTGGGGGGGGGGAGGCGGGGGAGGAAGGGAAGGGAAGAGGAACAATCCCTCTATGAAGACTTTTATCAGAACACAAGATAGGCCCCTCCTCATCCTGCAAGCAAAAGGTGCCTCAGAGATTCAGCGGACAGCTCAGGGGGAGACAATGGCCACAATGAGTTCCCTCCCCAGCAATGTAAGGAGCCACTGCCACCGCCCCCCCCCAAGCCCTCCTGGGAGTCGACCAGAGTGGGAGTCCCAAAAGTAAAACCTCTCTCCTTTCCAGCCATTAGGATTTCCACAGCGCCAGATTCACCTGCCCCTTTTTCATATGACCCAGGCAGCTACATTCGGAGTATAAGATGCACCCAGATTTTCACCTTCTTTTCTGGAGTAAAAAGGTGTGTCTTATACTCCAAAAATACGGTATATGTATATTGTGTCACAACACCCTGTTAAGCCCCAATTAAGGGAGGAAGCATTTTGCTTTCCTTTTCTGCCTTTCGGCTCATCACCAAAGACTATCTAGACAGAAAGCAA
This sequence comes from Tropidonophis doriae, assembly GCA_026931265.2. Taxonomy (NCBI): domain Eukaryota; kingdom Metazoa; phylum Chordata; class Lepidosauria; order Squamata; family Natricidae; genus Tropidonophis; species Tropidonophis doriae. Next base: position 15,221 of record JAPKID020001018.1, on the reverse strand, counting down.
TTAGTTCTGTTGTGTATTTTTTAAATATGTGTGTTAAGTTTTTGAGCTGATCAATAAATAAATCAGGGAGTCTAGGATAGATCTATTTCTAGTTATTTAAAGAGTTAAATAGCTTGAAATAGATCTAAACCTAACAAACACCTAACACACACACACACACATATTTACATATATATTTGTTGTGACACAAGTATATACTTATTCCCCTGGCTCAGCTGATCCAGTGGTCTAGTGGCAATTACAACTGCCTCACATGTAATACTTCCCTGGTTTGAATCCCAGTAAGGGTATGGCTAGCAGATGAGAGCTAAATAGCTTGAAATAAATCTATACTAGTCTCCCTTATTTATTTATCAGCACAGATGCAACACACACACACACATAGCTGTGTGCGCGTGTGCGTGCACATGTGTGTTTGTGTGTGTGTTCCAGCATAACTCTGGAACACTTTGAGCAATTTCAATCAAACTTGGTCCACAGATGACTTACCCTCTGGAAATAAATACTGTGGGGGTAAGACACCCTAACACCCCTTGGGGTGTGTGTTCTGCTAAGACATATCCTGTTGTGCCTTACAATGGCTTCTACCATACTGCCATAAAATGGCTTCTACTGTGCAGCGCAATGGGGTCGCCATGGTAATGGCTTCACAGTACTCCACAAGGGGACTCCCTCTGGTAAGTGGGAAAATACAACATTAGAAATCAAGAAATCAACTTTTCTTGATGCTTCTGAGGGCAGAGGGAAAACATTTGTAACTAATTTAATTTTTTACAAAATCAGGGCTTTTCCTGTCTAATACAGGGTTAGGATAAACAAATACCTGGACAACCCTGGTTATCAACTAGTATAAAGATAAAATAAAGCTGAAATAAAGTGATAAAATGTTAAAATGAGCCAAACAAAAGGTACACTATTTGATGGTATACAAAGGAACCCACTAGTACTAGTGATTGTCTTGCATTTGCATCCTGCCATTCTTCCATATAAATCAGGTCTATGAACATTTAATCTTCATAACAATAACCTGCTGTAATAGATTGGACTGAGAGATAATGATTTGCCCAAAATCTCCTGATGATCACCATCTTGGTCTACACACAGCAATCAAATCTACCATGTCACAAGTTTAGTTTTCTAAAACAAAAGCCTTACTTAAGGATGGCAAATACTAATTGAATGACAGTTGAGGAGGCATATAATAAACATTTTTTCTTTATTAAAAAAAGTTGTAGCACCATCTACTTTAGCTGCTACACCAGGGAAAGCTGCTGAATGGCACAAAGTAGCCAAGAGGCATTCTCACGCTAGAATGAATTGCAACTTCACCACATTAAAAAAAAAATTATACTACCAGAACCCCTCCTCCCCCCCCCCCCCCTCCCGCACCCCATAAAGAAATAGTTTCAGATCTGCTATCAAATGCAAAGCTTTTATTTCTAATTAGAGTTTGCTTTTATTGCATGGCTGTGGTGGCAGTTTAATCACATGATAACAGATAAATTTAACATTCCCCAAATTACAAAGATTGGTATATTAAATCATGCCACATTTAAGTTAGCAGTGTAATACTGGGCAATTGCTTTCTAGCTCTCAATTGGCCTTTAAATTTCCAAAGAGAAACAGATGTTAAACATTGTCTTGAATGTTACCAAGATTAAGTAGAAGTTCATCTCAGCTGCTTAGGTATGTGGCTATGAAATGACCCATTTAAAAGAAAAATACACACACCAGCTATGCAGCCTGCCTTAAATAATTTGACACCACCAAATATAGCTTGTATTTTGCTATAAAGGAAAATGAAAGAAGATCCCATTTATTGCACAGATTATAGTTTTCTAAAGGAAGATTTTAATTTTGCGAGATGTATTAAGGTATTAATATTAACATATTAAGATTGTTATTTCCATTTGAAAACACAAAGCTGTTTTTGCCTTGGTTAATATCAGTTTGCAGTGACAAGTTAAAATCAGCTGACACTGACTTATAACAAACATTACAAAAGGCCAAAGGGACAGGATCTATTCTGAAGTAGACAATCTTAACTGTTTCTTATAACTGGCAGGTCTGATCTATTTGAATTAGTCTATCATAAAGCACAAATCCCTTAGGCTGTTGTATTTTGATGCAGTTATTCCTTTTTTGGGGGAAAAGGATGCTTAATTCTCTGTAATGTTCTCTCTTATTACTATATAAACAGTTTGAAGAGCACTATTTTACACAAACATCCTGGAGAAAGAGCACATGGGGATGTAGCACACAGTGACATCCTTTAGCACATGTATGTGTTTCAGATGAAGTTGCTGATTTTTTTAAGTTCTAGATTTTATGCATGCTCAAGTTGTAACTAGGTTCACCAGAAAATGGAAGGCTAATGTTAGTCCAGCCACATCATCCTTGAACAAATGTAAAACCTGCCATGAATGAAGATATGCTCCATTTTTTGCTTATACTTTAATTGTAAAACAAAGCAAAAATCACGGCATTTAAACAAATGACAAATTTCAGACTAGGAGACGTACAAAAAAGCAAACATAAACAGGCTTTTAACAACTTCACAGAATTTTTCTGAACTTGATTTCATACATAAACACATAACACAACCAATATGCAATAAACAGAAACTATATCCAGATTCATATCATATCAGATAATTAAAGCAATAACTATGTCTAATACTCTACACATAAATAGTTGCAAATGAGTTTTTTATTAGACCTGCTTGGCTTCTAAATTGATTTCCTTAATGTTATATGAATGTATTCACACACACGCACATGCATGTGCGCGCACACGCACACACACACACAGTGACAGAGGCAATCAGGTACTATAGCAAACTTAATTTAATGCTAGACCACTAGCAAACACATACAGTGTCAGCCTGATTGAGGAAATACGTCTACTAAATTATTAGCCTGAAAAAATATTTTCTAGCCTGCTGGTTCTTCAAAAAAATGTTGGGGGAGGAAGAACTTTTTCTTTGAGGACCAAGTTGTATAGTGTTTTCTTCTTGATTTGTTTCAAAACCAAGCACCGAGAAAGATCTTCCTTCCTTTCTGTGCAGCTTGGAAATACAAGGAAAATCAGAAATGGGAGACAGTATGTTGTTGTGGCATGCCCTTTCATTTGACAGCTCACAATCTGCTTGTCTGCAAACAATTCCCTGTCACCTAAGCTGATCGTATAAATATAAGCCAGTAACACCAAAGGTTAATCTAATATTTGTGCGAATGTAGTTTCACTCATGATCATATTATATAGATGGAGATAGTTTGTTTAACTGTAATGATAGCATTTTGTTAATTAAATTCTGTGCATACACAAATGAGCGTGTCAAGTTGTTCACTTAAGGCCACTTAAGATTAGTTAAATGTCTTCCTTTTTCTTTTTTTGTAAACAAAGAAAGCTGTGAAAATGCATTTCCCAAAACTGAATTTACATGTTTCCTAGCAAAATATCATGACTGACATATCCCCATAACAGATTGTGTAAACATGGAAAATATGTATTCCTGAAAAATCACCCGTGTTTGTGTTAAAAAAGCAAAAATGAACAAGCAATCTTTTGTCTTGTTTTCATGTTTTGGCAACATGGGCAGAAGCTTCCACCTTGCCAACCAGTTGGCTCAGTGGGATAAACATAGTGGTTAGTGGCCTGAACCTTTTGTGGCCAAATGTGTCATTAAAGCCTGGTGGTCCATGCGTAAGGTGAAGCCACAACCGTATAAACACGCATGCCATTTCCCACACATCCAAAAGAATGTTGGGTCCTCTGACATCTTCACAAAGAAGCTGTGTTCTGGGTATCAGAAAATGGATAGAAGCATGTAATGGACTTTGAAAAAATACACAGCTGTTTTCCATTAAAATTATGCCATGCTGATGACCAAATGAAATTTCATGGGGAAATTTCCTGAATGTCATTGTTAAACATGATCTTAAATACATCACTTCAACATGATTTCCTCATATTTTAGTTAGAAATCATTCATTTGGCCAAGAATCAGCTTTTCTTTGTCCTATTCAACTATTCACTCCATAGCCACACATTTGTTGTTCATAGAATTGGATTCATCTATTGTGTAATAAAGACAAAATGATGATGTTTTAAAGTGTGGCGCAGTATTTGATATGTTAAATGGCAGCAGCAATAAAAGATAATTGGGTAAAAAAACCTAAGACTACTCAGCATTTTTTCTAAAAAATTGAATGAAAAAGAAAAGTTTGAGAATTTTTGATTTCAGCAGAATGAACCCAATCATGTTACTAAATATAAAGGTTTCCACAATCACATCCAACTCTAGAGCGCAGCACTCATCTTCATTTCTTAGCCAAAGGAACCAGCATTGTCTGAAGACAGTTCTGTGGTCATGTGGCTGCCATGACTGTAGGCCATTATGCCAAGGGGCACAGGACCCTGTTCAGAAATGATGCTAAGCCTGTATATAAAAACAGATTGAAAAATAGCGGAGGTGCAGAAACAGTGGTTCCTTGAAGCATTAGGGACAAAGTGACCTACGTCCCCCCCCTTCCCCCACCTACCCTGGTATGTATTTTCTCTCCCTTCTCTTACATTGTATTCATGATTTCATATTCTCTCTTTCTCTTTTTTTTTTTGGACTACAATCCTGCATATCTACAATATTTCATTTTAATCCAGTGTTGCTTCTGGTACCAGTTCAAAGTAAAGACGTATTTTTTTCAGGACAGGCAGCTAAGGCCAGAGGAGGCAAAAAAAGATAGAGGAAAAAAAGATATATCAGAAGTTTTTTGGTTTTTTTAAAGTGAGCCACACTATTTGTTTTTAATCTTCATAAATTTGTATGAATTGATATTTAAGAATTTTTCTTCCATGTTTCAGAACTGGAATATCAAAACATTTTAATATGTATCTTTTAAAAATTAATGCTTGTAGCAAAAGATAAACCCTACATTCCATGTTGTGTCAGAAATATAGGAAAATCGAGTTTTTAAAAATTGCAGCTTTTCATAATTTAGCATCCTGTTTATGGAGGTAATACAGCTATAATCCAAGCCATTGAAAAGTACTCAAAAAATCAGTATATTGTTAAAAAATTATTTCAAAGCAGAAGACCAAACAGATAAAGAATGAAAAAAAATGTGTTTCCAAAAGACTTCTCAAATAAAATCTTTGGATATTATAAACAAAAGAATTGGGGGTGGTGGGGGGTTGGCTTGCTTCTTCGCATATTTCATAAGGATGCCCTACTTTTTGTTGGGAAAAAAACCTCCTGTGTATAAATGAGATAGCATGCATAACTGCTGTGTTTAGAAAACAGCAAAGTACCATGTTAAAAGTCTCTGTTTTAGACAGCCCACCCACTGAGAAAAAAAGTTGACATTTGAAAGCAGGATATAGTGAACAGTTTGTACCATTGTGCCCAGTAAATCTGACAGTTCCCTGCTGACATTTTACTTTCGTAGATATACTGAGAAGCTGAGCTTTGTCAACCCCATAAGGAATTTTACCAACTTTTGAATGCAATTTTTATTTCAGTTATGTTAAGGCAATGGGTCTATTTAAAAAAAAATGCTAAAAATGCCCAAGGACGTTTTTATTTTATATTAATACATCTTGTAAGTGATGTTTAGTAACTTGATGCAAATGACAAGAATTGAATGACGGGCTGGAAGACCTAGATTGAAACACTTTGGGTCTACAGTGGAGCTCCCATGTGCAAAATACTTGTCAGAGCAAGAGAGAAATGGCTATGCAAAACAAATCTGTTCAGATTATGAATTCTGATAAGAAATACATGCTGTTCCTGTACTATCAACAGTATTCCTAATAGCAATCTTGGTGGCATAAACGTCTTAGTGTGTGTATACCTAAAACAATTAGAAGACCAAAATTAAAACTCAGATGAAAAGTCAGTCTGAACAATAAATCACAATATATTGTATTTCTCATGGCAATACACTGCCTTTGAAAAACTAACGTATCAGGATGCAAAACTGCAAGTCCTTCACCCTAAAGTAAAAGGCTCCCCTTAAAACGTGCAAATCCCAATAACGCTGTAGCTATGGCCTATTCATACCATGCTCACTACTCAGTTTCATTTCAAAATCCAGCCAATGGCAGTCAACATGCAAAAATTGGAATGGTCGATTTTATCTTTTTCCTACCAACTACTTGAAAATTGCATTTTATTTTCCCACCTGACAAGATAGAAAATGCTCATGCAGAAATAGAAATAAATGCAATTTCTGACTCAAAAAAGTTGAATACAAACATTGTTTCTGATGCTTTTCAAGTCTCTGGGATTACATTTCTTCTGTGATGATTATGACTATTTCCCAACACTATTACTTTGATCGTTTGCAAGCATATAGCTAAACAGATTTTTGGTAGGATGAGGAGATTTTGACTACCATAGAAGGTTAGATATTTCTTCAGTATGTTTTCATCACATATGGTATGTCAGCTTTATCAAGAACTGCAGTGGCACAGTGGCTAGCATGCAGGACTGCAGGCTAATTCTGCTTACTAATGACTGCCTGAAATTTAGCAGTTTGAATCTCACCAGGCTCAAGGTTGACTCAACTCTTCATCCTTCCGAGGTTGGTAAAATGAGGATCCAGATTGTTGGAGGCAATATGCTGACTGTGTAAACTGCTTAGAGAGGGCTGTACAGCACTTTGAAGAGGTATATAAATACTATTGCTACTGCTATTGATGGCACTATTGCTATTGAGAGCACTGCTTTTTTCTTGTCTGATGTCCTGACTCTTCAAAATATCAATAGAGGAGATCCGTTCATGAACAATTAGCAGTCAGAAAACATCATAAAAATTCCTTAATTGCACAATACATGGAAAGCCTCAATCACAGTTTCAATATTCTAGACTAAGCAAAATCTAAAAATACTAGGGAATTCCTGGAAGCTAGGCACTTAGACAAATCAGCCATCAACAGGCACATGAATAACATTTACACACCATTCAAAAAAGACACTACAATAACTAAAAAAGAAAAAAAAGGCAAGGATATCATCTCACCAGCATCAATGCCCAGATAGGCAATAATTAACACCAGGATTAACATCAGATAAACAAGCAATAATAAAATACCAAATCAAAGAACTACCAATTGAATCAAGCAGTAAACAACAGCCTAATCAAGGACCAACTCAGGAGAAAACATTAATTCCAACAGGAGAAACTACTGTATATAAACAGAGAGGAAATCCCATTCTCTTCTAATACTGAAGGTATTACTTAGTCAGATAATGAAATTCTGCAAGACAACACCAAGCTGAGAGATCACAAAATACTCCACTCTTCATTTCTTGTATATAATTGCTATTTTAGTCAGGGATAAATCATATGCTTTGTGTACAACTGTTGCAGATTCTGTCCATGGCTTTTGCACGAGTTTATGTATTTGTTTTTTTCACAATCTAACAATCTTGCTTCTGGTGCAATCTCTGCAGTTCCTGGGCATTTCTCCTAGGGCTAGGCAATATTCCATAGTTCTTTCTTTGTAAGTAACCCATTGAAAACAGTAGAGACTAAAAGCAAGTAATTTGAGCCCGATTTAGATAAACCTATGGTCTGTATCAAGGCAACCTTGCTAAACCATATTCTAGGCATACTAAAAGGGCTAGAACCAGGGATGGGATTCAGTTGGTTTGAACCTGTTTGGGGCGAACCAGATACTAATTTTACATCTGGTTCACCGAACCAGTAGTTGCAAGGACTGACTGGCCCCATCCACCCCACTCTACCTCTCCCACAAGTCTCCATGTGGCATATTTTGGATGCCAGGTAAGTGCAAGGCCCGTGTGGGGGTTCTGGGAGGGCAAAAAAATGGGCCTCCTGGAAGTTCCGGAAATCCAGAAACAGGCCCGTTTCCAGCCTCCGGAGGGCTTCCAGAGCCCGAGAGATGCCATTTTCGCCCTCCTGGAGGGTCAAGGAAAGCTTCCAGAGCACGGGGAGGGTTTAAACACCACCACCCCCGTGGTGCAAGAGGCTGAGTAGGCCACACCCCCCATGGCTATGCCACCCAGCAACCAGGCAGAGAACTTGTTGCTAAAATTTTTCAATCCCACCCTGACCTAGAACAGATGTCTTGAATAAGTCCTTTGCCCAAGAGGTCTGCCTGGAAAATAGTGCCCACAAAGTCTAAGGAAATAAACCAATGGATATAAATTAGAAGCCACAATTTTTTTTTCAAATACATAGAAAGAAATAGCTTACTCTAAAAGGCTGGGTGTTAGAAAATATCTTAAAAGGCATTTTATCCCTGGATCCTGTCCAGTACCTCCACGATATCTTGTGTGAAGCAGTAAAGGGAGGGGAAAATACAGCTGCTAAAAACAGCAATATTCCCCAAATGTTAGAAATGAAACATAGTAACTCTTATCCTGAATCTTCGTTAAATGTGGCCTTAAAAATATTTACTAAACTGCTAACCACAAGACTAAACAAAAGCATTACTACCATTGTAAATCAAGATCAAGGCAGTTTCATGCCAAGGCAGGGAGGCAGCTGATTAATTTAAGAAGAGTGCTACATATATTAGAAGAGGTGAGAGATGATGGCAAACCTCCTGCTGCCTCTTTTTTAGAAGCTGAGCAGGCATCTTTCTCGGTGGGATCATTTACTGCTATCTACAGTGAGCCTAGAATAAGTTTTGTTTGAGATTAGAACTCAGAAATCTAATTAAAACAATTTACTTTCACCCATTGGCCTTAATCCTTATGAATAGCTGACTGTCTTCTCCAGTTATTTTGCTAAGAGGCATTTACAAATATATTCTTTCCTTTTTATGGCTCTGCTCAGCAAGATTTCTCAGGAGACGCAAACATGCTCAGCATCAAGACAAGATTTGACACCCATAATGTTTTGTAGGCCACATCCGATTCTGTTTATAGAGGAAGATATATCTGTGCTTAATTTACGTCAGCAATTTTGTCCCAGTACAAGATGGAAAACATTTTGTTTATAGGCCAATTTGTCTCTGAATAGTATTCTTCAGCAATGTTTGTCTGATAGTAACGATTAAATGAGAGGCTTTTGCTAAGAAAATCTTGTCCTTTCACATATGCTTTCAGGCTTTAAAGATAAAATCAAGGGTAAAACCATTATCAAAACCATAAAGTCTCCAGTACTGTGAGCTTCTGAGAAACAGGACATTGGAAACATTGTTGATATATTGCCGCTTAAGCTGTAGTGGGTAGCAGGCAGTACACCCGGTACAGGATTACTGGTGCCTGCCCAGAGAACCAGGTATCGTTCCGGTATGGTGCTCCGGAAGGCTCACCCGCCCACCCATTATCCTTACCTGTCTTTGAATTCTTTGGGGCTTCAGCACACATGCACAGCACGTATGGTGCCTGTGCGACACTCCGCCAAGCAGCTGGAGGCTCGCAGAGGCATCCCTGAAGGCATGTGTGTACTGCATGTATGTGCCCACGAGCTGCACACATACATGTGGTGGATGCCTGGCTCTGTTGCACTGTACCAGTTGCAATGGGATCCAGAACCCACCACTGCACCTAAGATATTAAACAGGCTTATTTCTCAGTATATTTTATTTAAGATACAGACTTTCCTCACAAGTAAATGTATTTGGATTCAATTTTCCAGGTAAAAATAGAAAGTAGGAGTACACTGATGCTTTAGAGGTAAAAAAATTTGTAATGACAATGATTTGCTTGAAACTACGAAAGATGTTGGATTTATTGTTGAGTGTGAGTAGGTAATACGTGTAAATAGGGTCATAACCATTTTATTTATTTGTTATTTATTGATTTGTAGCATTTGTAAGATCACCCAACTTAAAACATGTAACTCATACAACGAAAAGAAATACTAACAACAAAACCCCAAGCCCAAAACCATATGTCATTAAAAAATAACCAAATATATGAAAAGGAAAACAGAATGGAATAGCTAAAATATCCAGAAGGGATTCCACTAAACTTCACAAAATGTCTCAGGGGACAAACCAGGCCACAACTGCCCTTCTAAAGGGAGGGGCACCATAAATTAGGAGATAGATTGTTAAACCACTGAAAAGGCATGCTTCCTGGGTTCCAAAGTATGACAAAGTTTAAAATAGGGGATGAGTGTGGTGGGCTGATGTTCTTGGGATCTGACAGTCTCTCAAATAGCCTGGACCTAAGCCAAGTATGGGACATGGTGTCTCAGTGGCTAAGGCGCTGAGCTTGTCAATCAGAAAGGTTGGCTGTTCGGTGGTTTGAATCCTTAGCACTGTGTAACCAACACTGTAAGTTGACAACATGTTGGAAACCAATGCAGCTTGTGGAATAAAGTAAAGTCATAGAGAAGTACAGTAGTTGCATGTAATGACCCATGTGTCTCCATTGTGAATTAATTGAAACCTCTGGATAATCTTCAGGGAAGCCCCATGCATGTTGCAAAAAACCTATCAGGAGGTGACTAATACTTTAATACAATAGCAGACCTTGGAGGTCTTCTAGTCTAACTCCCTGCCTAGGCAGGAAGTCCTATACCATTTCAGACAAATGTATATCCAACATCTTCTTGAAGACTTGCAGTGTTGGATCATTCACAACTTCTGAAGGCAAGCTGTTCCACTGATTAATTGTTCTAACTAATTAACTAACTAACTAACTAACTAACTAACTAACTAACTAACTAACTAACTAACTCTAAGTAAAAAAAAACAATTCAAGGAAAGGTGCAACTGTCACACAAGATCAAGTTAGGCAAAGGTTTCCCACAACACAAAGCAAAGGCATAGGGCGTGAATGCTTCCCCTTTAGAAATATTGACCAAAATTAAAAAGATATTCATTAGGTAAAATGGTGTGTGCCATTTCCCATCCACTAAATCCATGATGGCTAACCTATGGAATGCCTGCCACAGGTGGCACACGGAGTCATTTCTGAGGGCACACAGGTGTTGCCCTGTCAGCTCCAACACCAGCTGATTTCAGTCTTGATTTTTGGCTGTTTTTCGCCCTGAAGCCTCTAGAGGGCGAAAAACAACCCAATGCACAAACTGGAAGTTTGGGAACGGACTTCTGATTTTTGCATTGGGCTGTTTTTTGCCTTCCAGAGGCTTCAGAGAAGCCTCCTGAAGACTCCAGAGGATGAAAAACTGCCAACTGCACAAATCGGAAGTTTGGGAAAGGACTTCCGGTTTGTGCATTTGGTCGTTTTTCACCCTCTGGAAGCTTCAGGGATGACTCTGCAGGAAGAAAAACAGCCCAATGGGCAACGCAGAAGTCCATTCCCAAATTTCTGGTTTGTGCATTGGGTTGTTTTTTGCCCTCAGGAGGCTTCAGGAGGGGAGGCCACTTTCACACTCCCCAGGCTCCTAGTAAGCCTGAGAGCCTAGGGAGGGCAAAAAATGGACCCACCAGGACCACCAGAAGCCGGAAAGCGGGCTGTTTCTGGCCTCCAGAGGGCCTCCAAGGTGCAGCGGAGATTATTTTCACTGTCCCAGGCTCCAAGAAAGCTGTGTGTGCATGCATGGGCAGCAGGGGTTTGTGTGTCACAAAGCATGAGCATGCGTGATAGCGTGTGCGCATGTTTTTGGCACCTGAGGCAAAAAAGGTTAGTCATCACTGCTCTAGATTCTTCCAGAAGGATATCATGGGCAATCATAAGAAAGATGCCTGAGGAAACCCAAAGGGGCACTGTCCCCATCCTGAATTTATCACAAATTATTGACAGTCACAATTAAAACTATACTCAGTATGAATCCTGACTGAAAAGAGTCCAGATAATTTGTTTCTTTGAGGCCCCTCTGAACTTGGAGGTTGAGCCCCTTCTCAATAGCCTTTTTTAAAAAGAAAAGATTGGAAAAAAGCATGAAGGTTCTCCTGAACAGCTGGATCCAAGCAATGTCTCTTGAGGATGAGGTATACTATCACTTCTTTCAGAGCGAGTATGGTGTCTCTCATACTTTCTAGCCAACATGCTTTTTTTCCTTTCTCTTTATTTTTTTAAAATTAAAAAATGAAATCTTTCCTTTGCTTACATCTTTATATAAAATAATTATTCTTGACCTATATAGGTGTCATAGGGATTCTTGGAAAATAAAAACAGCACATTTCTGTACATGGAAAAGTTTATACAGATGTTCCCCAATTAATGACCACAACTGAGACCAAGATTTCTGTTGTTAATTGAGGCAGTTAAATGATTTATACCTGAATTGATGACCTTTTATTTCCATGGTTGTTAAGTGAATTACAGCAGTTGTTAAGTGAGTTGAGCAGTTGTTAAGTGAATCCTGCTTCCCTCATTGACTTTCTTTTCCGCAGCTGGGTGGAAACTAATGAAGGAGAGAAACAACTTAGAACTGAGGAGAATTTTCCTGACAGTTAGAACAATTAGTCAGTGGAACAGCTTGTCTCCAGCTTGTCTCAAGTTGTGAATGCCCCAACACTGGAAGTCTTCAAGAAGATGTTGGATAGCCATTTGTCTGAAACGGTAAAGGGCTTTCTGCCTAGGCAGGGAGTTGGACTAGATGACCTCCAAGGTCCCTTCCAACTCTGCTATTGTATTGTATAGCTGCAAAGGTCTCAAAGGATAATCATGTGACTGCTTTAACTTTTATAATACATGCTAGTCACAAAGTGCTGCAACAATTGTAAGTGTGAGGATCAGCTGCAGGTTACTTTTTTCATGACAGTGTCATTGTAACTTTGAATGATCACTAAATCACTAAAGAACCACAGTGGCGCAGTGGTTAGAATGCAGTACTGCAATCTACTTCTGCTGACTGCTGGCTGGTTGTAATTGGCAGCTCAAAACTCACCAGGTTCAAGGTTCACTCACCCTTACATCCTTCTGAGGTTGGTTTCTGCTGGTTCACGCTGGATCGGGTGGCGGTGGGAGGAGGCTCCACCCACTCACCCAGACCCTTCCACGCATTCACAGAAGCATCGCACAAATACATGTATGAACAAACTGGTAGTAAAATAAATTGAAACCCACCACTGATGAGGATCCAGATTGTTGTGGGTAATATGCTGACTCTAAACTGCTTAGAGGGCTGCAAAGCACTTTGAAGCAATATATAAGTCTAAGTGGTATTGCTATTGCTAAACAAATGGTTGTGAGTCATGGACTCTCTATACCTATACCTATACCTACAGAAAGATATGTTAAGGTAAAGGTAAAGGTTCCATCGCAGATATGTGCTAGTCATTCTCAACTCTAGGAGGGTGCTCATCTCCATTTCAAAGCCAAAGAGTGTCCAAAGACCTCTCTGTGGTCATGTGGCTGACATGACTATATCCCAAAGATGCACAGAACGTTGTTACCTTCCCATCAAAGGTGGTTCCTATTTTTTCTACTTGCATTTTTTACGTGTTTTTGAACTACTAGGTTGGCAGAAGCTGGGACAAGTAACAGGAGCTCACTCTGTTATGCGGTGCTAGGGATTCAAACCACTGAACAACCTTTCCAATCGATAAGCTCAGCATCTTAGCCACTGAGCCACCATGGCCCAGGATGCTAGGTTAGTACTAAACTTCCCAAAAAGCTGGAGCATGTGACAGGTGCAACTTTTCTAGTTTATTTTCTGCAAGCTGGGCATTCTGTCATTGAAAAGGTCCATGGGATTCTTCTGACATATTAAATTGATCAACTTCCAAGGTTTTAGAGGTTCTGGACAAGATCACCCACATTCTTGCATAACAGTTCCATTTCCATTCCACTCTGATCGATTCATAATGGATTTTTTCTCCTTTCCTTGTGGTATGCTTATGTATTCTCCTATATCCTGAGGATATGACTCAATGTTTTTAAAGTGGAGTCTAGCTGACAAATTACTGAAAAACAGGATCCTCTATATCCAATATTTCCATTTAGCACTATTATTTTCCATTTGTGCTGAAGATCATAGAAGTCAGTTTCCATTTCTTAATTTTGGGGAAATTGTAAAAATTGTGCTCACTGTGAAGAACAAGTCATTCCTAAGTGAAGTTCATTGATTTTAGAAGGAACTGTAACTGCAGTTAATGTACAATAATACAATACAATAGCAGAGTTGGAAGGGACCTTGGAGGTCTTCTAGTCCAACCCCCTGCCTATGCAGGAGCCGTATACCATTTGAGACAAATGGCTGTCCATCATCTTCTTGAAGACTTCCAGTGTTGGGGCAGTCACAACTTCTGGAGGCAGGCTGTTCCACTGATTACTTTACTTTACTTTTATTAAATTTGTATACCGCCCTTCTCCCTTACGGGACTCAGGGCGGTGAACAGGCATAGTAAAACAGTAAAACATCTGATACAAAAATACATTAAAAAACTAATTAAATTTAAGGGCCCATTCTAAAAATCAGATAACCATATAAAAACAGTTAATAAAATCAACTAAAATCAATTAAAAAATTACAAGCAATTAAAAGAAAACTACACCAGGCCGGCTGCACGAAATAGGTGCGTTTTCAGGGCCCGATGGAAGAGGTGCAGGTTGGGGATCATACGAAGATCGGGGGGCAGATCGTTCCAGAGGGCAGGGGCTGCCACAGAGAAGGCTCTGCCCCTGGGGGTCGCCAGCCAACATTGTTTGGCTGACGGTACCCTGAGGAGGCCCTCTCTGTGGGAGCGAACTGGTCAGTGGGAGGTATTCGGTAGCAGGATGCAGTCCTGCAAGTAACCAGGCCCCATGCCTAGGAGCGTTTTAAAGGTGGTTACCAACACCTTGAAGCGCACCTGGAAAGCCACCGGCAGCCAGTGCAGCTCACGTAGGAGAGGTGTCACGTGGGAGCATCTTGAGGCTCTCAGAATCCCCGGCGCGGCCGCATTCTGCACCAACTGGAACCTCTGGGTGCACCTCAAGGGGAGCCCCATGTAGACAGCGTTGCAATAGTCCAGGCGGGAAGTGATGAGGGCTTGAGTGACCGTGTGTAGAGAGTCACGATCCAGAAAGGGGCGCAACTGGCGAATCAAGTGAACCTGATAAAAAGCCCCCCTGGCCACGGCCATCAAATGATCGTCTAATGACAGCCGGGAGTCCAGGAGGACACCCAAATTGCGCTCCCTCTCTGTGGGGGCTAATAATTCACCCCCAATGGCCAGTGATGGTACCAGCTGGCTATATTGCGATGCTGGAAGCCACAGCCACTTGGTCTTGGACGGGTTGAGTCGAAGCCTGTTTCTCCCCATCCATGATTAATTGTCCTGTCAGGAAATTTCTCCTCAGTTCTAAGTTGCTTCTCTCCTTGATTAGTTTCCACCCATTGCTT